>JAPMOB010207229.1:0-37357 GCA_029875015.1 Lepomis gibbosus | reverse complement strand
CTTCATCCCCTGAATATACAGTATGATGTGAGAGGAGGCTCTTACTAGCTTTGATGCTGAAAGCCTTTCCATCAGTGCCCATGTCACTCGAAGCATTGCACAGAGCGCTGATATCCGAGGTGACTGTGATTGTCACCACGCTGTGAATCATGTGTCCACTTGCCTTGTTCACCACCTCTTCCCATTTCTGTGGAGAGACACACACAAACACCTTATTAAAGAGAACACCATGCACATTTCTATCTTTACATTAGTGGTTCTCACAACTGCCAAAACTATAAAGACTATTAGCTCAGTTGTAGTAGATGTACGTAGAAAAGCCACTATTACTGCGGTGGGACCTTCTTGTAAACCTGTGAAATTTCTATATACCACTGTAATGTAAGTAAAGGACTTTACTTTTTTGCTGCTTTTGCCACACTGCCTACCTTATCATGCAGATTCATTTTGGTTAATCTGGTTATTTTAAATTGATTTTCTATGCATTCATATATGTCTTAGTTTAGCACCACACACTGTATACTTTGTTTTTTCACCACAAATTCAGCTATAAGTCTGACTTATCATTTTGTCAATTCAACTAAGTACTAAGAAACCCAAAATACAAGACAATTGACATAAAAATGTACAAATCTTTTGTGATAATCATAATCAAATATCATAGAGGACTTAAATGTTATTCCACTTTTTATACAGCAAAGAAATTTAAGAAATAATCAAGCCACGCAGCCATGCTTTCTCTATCAATGTAAAGCATTTGCTTTACTCCACCACATTCATGAATTTAATTTTTACATGTCAACAACATAAACTTATTGCATGATGAATTGCATCTATTAGCCACCTAATGCAAAGTAGGTTAGTGCTGTAAGTCAGACTGGATACCTGGCTGCCGATGATGTTCCAGGTGATGCTGGGCAGTGGATGGCCCAGAACCTCACAGCTCAGGTTCACCATCCCGCCTGCTGCCACCTCCAGCTGCACCTCCTGCTCCACTCCCACCACCTGGGGACCACCTAGACACACGCACACACACACAATATTTACTGTGCACATAATAATGGATAATGTATATTTCCACAGTGCTAATGTATCAGGACATTACAACAACAAGTGTCACGTCATAAACAAAAATACTGTTGTCATTCACAAATAATTTCCAATTCTACTTTTAGTTTTACGTTAATTAAGCGGCTAAATTGAACACTTTGTGCACAGATGTTTCACGTTAAACATCCTCCAGTGGTTTGAAAGAGCACAATCAGCCTCTTTCCTGGCTAAGTTTTTAAAGGGGAAAAAAGCTGCACATTCTTAACTTTTATGCAATTCTTTATTTCAAGTCCTAAACATTAGTTTTTATAGGATAAAATCCAAACTTCGCCTGACTGACACTTATACATAGTAACTAAGGCAGGTGTTTCAAATCAAAGCTCTCAGGCTAATTAAGGCGGAGGACAAAAAAAATAGTCACTAGACCCTTTATAAACAAGAAAAAAATTCTCAGAACCAGCCAGAACAAACTAAAGATATACAGTAACCAATCAGAAGAGTAAAAATCAAAAAAGACATCTGAGTGCTTACATTCCACTTTGGCATATGAACCATATGAAGAATAGAAATAGAAGCCATAAGATCAAGATTTATTTCTTTCAATTGGTCTTTATGTCATGATCCTGTCTGTGTGTCCTGTTGGGGAGTCTGGGTTTTAGTTTCTTGTCTTTTGTCTTAGTTCTTGTGTATATTATTTTGGTTTAGTCTCCTGCACTCTGTGTACTGGTTCTGTGTTCTCGCTTGGGTTCTTGTACTTTTGTAACATTTGTGCGTTTCTGTCCCGTTGGTTATTCACTCTCCCCCATGTCTGCTTCTTCTTCTTCTTGTTTTCGGCAGACTAGACGCATCTGTGGTTTATTGCTGCCCTCTATTCGTTGTTCTCGTTCCTCTTCTTCTTTGGGTTTTGTTGCGGTTGGCATCCAAAGTTTTGCACTCCACACTCTCCTCCGACTCAATTCTTCCCCCATGTCTGCTTGTCTTGTCAGTCTCTCTGTTATCCTCTGCTCTCGCTCCCTACCTATGCCTCGTTATCCCTGATCACTGCCACCTGTGTTGCTCCCGCCCTGCTCGTTAGTCCCTGTATATGTACCTGGTGTTTCTGTCTTGTCTTTGTCAGGTCATTGTTTGTGCCTTGTCTACTCTGTGTTGCAGTATTTGTGTTGTGTGAAGAAAGCTCTGTTAGTTCTTGGATTTCTGTCTGTGTTCTCTATTTGGATTTATGTTCTTCCTGGATTCTGGATTTTGTGTTTTCCCTTACCCCTGTGGATTACTCTTTGGATTCAGCCACTGCTTCTAAGTGCGCTTGCTTTTTGTTGATTAAAGGAAAAAAAACAAAAAACCTTTACCTGCTCTGCATTACGTGTCTTGCGTTTGGGTCCTCCTACCTGCCTCTCCACACAAACTCTGACACTTTATTGCATAATTTGCATAAATATTTTGACTTCTCCACCTCAGCCAAGCATAACAACTTTTACCCCGATGTTTAAGTTTTGTTATTTCCACACAGTTTTTTCGCGTTAAAAAAAAAGGCAGATAGAAACTTAGCTAATGACAGTTTAAGTGTTTACTGTTTAAAAAGACTCTAGGAAAGGTATTTTACTTGGAAACTTCACTTTGCATCACAAGTAAATTAAAATTGTTGAAGTGGTGCAGAAGCTAACTGACCTTGGACGATGATGTTGACGGAGCCGCTGGTGTGCAGGGCGGGCAGCAAGGGAACAGTCACCTCACATACATACTTTCCTGATGTTTCATAGGCGGCGTCCTTTAGGTGCAATGTATGCCCCTTACCCACCTGATGCCCATCCTAGAGACACACACAGACACAAACATACAATCAGATTAGCAAAACTAAATGAAATTCCCATCAGCCTCAGCTGTGCTTTGTGTTTAGTGATGGACAATGGTAGTATGCTAACACACTAACATCACATGTTGAAGATTACAACTGCTAAACATCAGCATGTTAGTTTTGTCATTGTAAGCTTGTTAGCATGCGGACATTAACATTTAGCTCAAAGAACCACTGTGTCTACACACAGCCTCAAAGAGCTGCTAGCATGGCTGTCTTGTTTTGAAATAAGTTTGCAAGTTCTGCAACTGATGATGACTTACTTTAACTTCACTCATACATTTTTACATGTCTGTGTGTTAGTACAGGTGTGCATCTTCACTGGTCTCACGATTCAATTACGACTATCAGGTCAACAACTTGATTCGATTGGATGTCTTGGTGTATTACCTCAAGGATGGGAAATTTCTAGGCACCTTACTACTATTATGAGGCTACAATGTGATTGTAAAACAAATAGGATAAAGATGTTTTCTCACTATATGACTACTTAGTACTTCTAAAGCAATGTATTTGTAACAATCCAAACAAGTAGGTACTAATAAAATGAAGGTATTTATTGTTACTACATATAAATGTAGCTAACTTTGCACAACATTATTACATTATCACAGCGTTATTACTGACCTCTGCTGCGATCATTTTTATTTCTCATGCTGCTGTTATTAGTAGAAAGTCAGATGGAGGGTTGATGGGCACTTTACAACGCTATAGCCAAGCCATATTTACTCCACCTTAATATCTGTTCCTTTTTTGTACTCTAGTGTAGTTACATGTTTGTTTCTTGTCTTGTAAATTGATTATTGTAATATTGTATTGAGCACCATGGGCCTTTAAGAAACGGCATTTCGTTCATTTGTGTACTTGGTATGTGTATGAATGACAAATGAACCTGAACAAGCAGCACAAAAACTCCTGCTCAGACTCCAGACCACAGTCTGATGAGGAGATATTAGCGATTGCCATCTGTCTTCACTTTTCCAGTAGTTGGAAAATGACAGATGGACTTTAATAAATAAACACACTGTGAACAGCACTGTACATTTACTGCCAGACTGAAATGTAGCACTCATGTTTTCCTCTGCTCTGCTCGTTTTCACTGTCACCTACTTCCGTCTGTCACGGAGTTGTCTTTCGAAGTATGATGAGAGGACACTAAGCGCTACCAGCGCTGTCTGTCTGTTCCAAACTATGGTTCATACTATGGTTTTAGGTTTGTTCATTTATATTCAGAAGAGTGTTTGAAGGCTTGTACTGCTTCTGAATTACAGATGTTGTCGATAGTATTTTGTACTGCCCCCTATTCTGAACAAAGACCAATTAAAAGCCAGGGCATTATACTGAAATGTGATTGACTGAAAAAGTACTACGTACCTTGTACCAGACAGTGGATGTATGCAGGGATGACGGTGCATTACAGGTTGCAGTCAGATCTTCTCCTTTAAACATGACTTCTGAGTCTTTAGGTACCACATTAGCTGCGTCCAAGTCTGAACACAACAAACAGACAAAAGAAGACACAGGAAACACAGTGTCACAAGGTTGGTATACCTGTTGTGTGTGTGTGTGTGTGTGTGTGTGTGTGTGTGTGTGAGAGATTGATCCTCACAGTGCACAGTGAGCTCCATCTGTTGGACCTTGGTGTGGCCGTCGATCTCCAAGGGGCGACACTGGTAGATGTCGCTGTTGTCCCGTAACACTGATGGCAGGATCAACACATTACGGTTGTTCACCAAGTCCACATCCAGATTCTGCAACAGATACATTTGTAATCTAAATCCATGTTGTGAACATGTGAAAGTAATGACAAACTATTGTATGTTCTTTGTTTCTTGTATCAGAGTTGCTTTTAGTGTGAATTTTATAAGATGTACTGTATTTCCAAGAGAAATCAAAATTAGCATCTGATTTGTCACAGAGGTTAGTCTTATGGGACAGCTGCAGACTTATGTTCCTTTATTTTTTGGGGGCTAAAAATGTTTGTTGATACATAAATCAAACCATCACAATCATGTACAGTATCATCTTATGGTGTGTTCACACTGAAAGCGAATCCAGCGTTTCGCGCAACTTGATTACATACAAACTCACCGCAATTTTTGTTGCGGAATTTGCTGGTTCGCTGGAGTTCAATTTTTTTTGCTTGAGCGTCTTTCTAAGACACCATGTTGCGAAAGCCTATCTGCTGTGAGATTATCCAGACATCACCGACAGCTTCAGAGCATTGTTTGGAGAGGACTAGGTAGAGCAGGGGAGTGACATGCTGCTGGCTGATGGAGAGCTGCTAAACTACGGGGAAGTGCAGAAAAAGAAGCCGGGAGCACCGCTGCAACTTTTGGACTCGTAAACACATGTAGTCAGTCTGGATTATGCTCTGACAACTACACTGTTTACCCATGGGAAGAGCTCGGAGTAAACTGCATTATTAAATTAGCTTTTTACTTTAGTTTTTTGGGATCACAACATTGGTTTATGTTCACTCGAGCTTCTCAGCAGCTAGCTTCCGTGTACATCCGGTTCCAGTGTTGTTGTTAGCGTCGTTAGTTCATTTGGACTACTACTTCATATTTATAAAAAAACAAAACTGGACCTTGCTTGGAGAAGGGAAAGATGGGAAGTTGAACTACCTGTTGAGTTCAGAAAATATGTGTCAGTAACTTTATTCCAGCTATCGTTGTACTTTACTGTGAACAAGTTAGTATTGCATAGCCCTGATGGATCTGAACTCCATTTATAAAATAAATATTTTAGAAGTTGTTGTCCTGCTAACTTTCTGACAGACCTGACAAAGTATGAGTTCACATGTTTAACAAATCAGCATCATATTGTAGTTATTTCGGCATCAGCTTGATCCGTTTATTGCTATTAAATCGCAGCAAAATGTTTACTCTGGGTTCATACAACTGTAACATTAGTGATCCCGGGTTGTGTTTTTTCACTTAATCATGTTGTGTGCGAACACTTGGCCGTTGTCCAGCAATAAAACCCCATGAGGAAAGCATTGCGAAGATTAAATTTGCGTTGTACTCACCGTTAGACTATGTTCGGACTGCAGGCCTTAATGCTCAATTTTGATTTTTTTTTTCTTTCCCCCAGATACGATTTTTTTGTTTGACAGTTCACATTATTGTTTAAATCTCCACTGAGTCCGCACAGACAAGTAGCATACACATAACTCAAGCTCGCAATCCAGTAATTTCAGGTGTAAGAGAATAGAATTGTGAGCAGATGATGGCGAGGTAGAGAAGAAAGAGAGGCACATTTAATTATGGTTTTGTGGAGCTTTTGGACCAAATATGAGAGTGACCCAAATCCAAACTGGAAAAGATCAGGGCCCATATTCATAAAGATTCTAAGAATATTCTAATATTCTAAGAAACTTAGCTTAAGAGCGATCAAGGACTGATCTGGGAGCAACTCTGAGCAAGGAAAAGACAAAAACTTTCATCTTAGTGAGGAGGTGGGGTTGACCCTGTTGCTATGTATGACACAATCTTTTGAAGACAGTGATTGGTTGGTTGTCTAAGAAGGAAAAAAAGTGATTTTTAGTATAGGTTCTATTCTAAGCCTTCACTTTGGAAATTACAAGCGCAATATTTCCTATTTGACCATTCTCACACACACAGACACACACATTATATGTGTATATAAATCCTTTCTTTTATTTACCATGCTGTTAATTTCCTATAAGGTATTTGATTGGCTTAGAATGATAAAAATTGTTCCACTATATTCAGTTACACTGATTGCTGGCGTTTCTATTTAAGTGGTTGTTTGAATGTTGGTTTTAATGTATCAAACACGGAATCAAAGACAAGAAGGGCAGGAAAGCCCAACTGGATAGAGGAACAGTGTTTACTGTTAGCCCAGTTAGTGGATGAACACAAGGCCTTTCTAAAAGGAAAATTCGGGCCGGGTGTCACAAACTATTAACGGTTCATTCCCCCTGCTTGTGCGCAGCAGGGAAGCCTGCTATATTCATAAATGGAGTTTTCAGTGGAAATGAAATGAACTGCGACACAATAAGAGGTTCTGAAAGTGCTGTAATTGCATTTTCTCAGTTACCAAATATCGTAATGTAGTGATTACTTTGATTTCTGTCACTATGGCATTCCTGCGCTGTGTCGGAGATGTTAGCGCGTCTCTAATAAGATCAGTCACAAACATGATCCCTGCATGATCTAATCTATAGCGTCTGATTAACTCACCGTCATCCATCGTCTGCAACACATTTCTTCTCCCTATTCTTCTTTCATTTTGTCATTTTCTCCTCTTCTAAAAACTCTTAAGCTCTTAATATCTGTATAACTTGCTTTTATTGTTTTTCACAGCAAGAAATATGCTTTTATTTCTGAGGTCATGGTTACATCAAGTACTAACCAAATGCCCCTGACTGCCTAGTTAGGAAAAGTTAAAATTGCAGTCAGCTGAGTTTTTGTATTATCCACACATACAATGGATGTGTGTCTGACATGGGAATAAGTCCTACTCATGTGGCCTCCGGTCTCAGACCCCAGCCTGGATCTGCAGGGTCAGAGCTGACAGAGCCTTCACCGACCTTGCACACTCATGTCTACATGGGGCCCTGTGAGCTCTGCATATCAAAAACATTCTCTACATGTCTCCTCTGTGTCACCCATTCTCTCTTGGGGACTTGGGGTGAGAAAATGCCTCCCATTCTTACTTGTTTTCTGTTGAAAATGAAGGGCGGCGGGGGGTTGCCATTACCCTGGCAACGCAGCTCCACAGTATCCCCCTCTTTGACAAAGCCCTGGGGCGACTCTATCCACATCTTCACCTCGGTGGTGGGGTCTGGACACAGACAGACACAAACACACAGAATCAAATTAAGCAGACTTATTCAGCTAAAGTCACTTTACAAGGCCATTTCCATAATGCTGACAGCACAGACTGGGTTGGGTTCTATCTGCCACAGTATCACTACAAAACTGTTTCAAACAATGGGCGAACAGACAAATAACTTGTCTCTTAAATTTTAAATACTGTAGAATAATTGGCAATAACAAACTTTAAATAAATGAGTATTCTAGCAATTTAATACTAAGACAGATTAAAGAATAATCAAATCAAAATCAAAGCAGCTGAGGCTGAAGTCCTCCCAACATTAAGTCCCAGGTAATGGTCAAGCTGTATAAATGCTGGATCCTACAATTGGCATTGTCATGGTTGTTTTTTTTAACTTTGAAATGTTCCCTCCAAACTAAAGAAGACTTTATACATCTTTGTTTACAGGCAAAGTATGACTCCTTATGACAACTAACAGAACTTCATGTGTAAAATTGGTGAAATGCCTCTTTAAATGAATATGTTTGCCTGACAGGTTATGGCGAAAGGGAGTAACATTATCAAAGCTGCAGTACTGGAGTATGCAATGTAATGAATGTAATGAATCTCGTCACACCCCTACTACCTAGCACTGTTTTCTTAAGTTATAAGCAGATGCAAAAATGTTTATACAAGCACTCCCATGGAGGTGTTGGTTGTGTTGGTGTAAAATGCAATAAACCAAGAGGATAGGATTCATTACAAATCAACAGTCTCTACGTTAATGTAATAATGATACCATATAGAGAAAAATACATTTTTAATACAGCCCTGACACCCGATAACACACCCATCATATAAAGAAAAAAATGACTATATTGATTTTTCATGTTTAGTTTTCATATTTAAGAAGAATTTGCTAAACAGACTTTAGACCTAACTACACTTTAGGAACAAAAGGCTGTAAATCAGTTTACTTCAGGATGAAGGAGAAATGTTTTATTTTTGAGATGACGGCCTCCCCTTCAGACTTAACTGTCAATAACCAGGTCACTCAAGTGAGCGTCATTTAAAAAATCTGTCTTCAACCAAGGAGTCCATGTAAAAAAAAAAAAAACATTTTTGCTTCTGTGGGTCTTTAACCTTAAACTAAACAGAAAGCAACAATGGACAAGCACAATAAAGAATAGAAAGTAAAATAATTTTAAAAAATGAACTAAAAATGTGATTGATAGCTGTAACTTCGTGCAGTCCACTCGGCCTCACAGCAGAATTAACACTGAACTGAATAAGTTGAGGTAGCATGTTCCAAAGTTGGAAGAGCTTTGCAGCAACTATTTTCCCTCCATCCTGGAACAATTACTCACAACTAACGTGTTACAAACATTAACTAAGGATAATAGAAGACTCAGCACCAACTCACAGTGAACAGTGACGTTGATGCTGTTTGACTCCATTGTTCTGATAGCTCCTGGGACGAAGAAGCTGACCTCACAGGAGAAATGGGCATCCTTGTCCTCCTTAACCACCTTGTACTCCAGTGTGCTCTGGACGGAGAAGAAGCTTCTGATATCCCGGGTCACCAGGGTCAACACATTTACATCTGGAGTATGGGAAGAAAAATTACTCTGCTGTGCACTTATGTATGTTTATTCATGCACATGCAATCTGTGGTGCTGTTTTGTGGAACATGGAGCATGGAACATTGGATTTTGATGTTCGCTAATCTGTGTGCACAGAAAATATTTTCCTGTTCCAGTACTCTGGAATGTTCCTGTTCTGGATTTAAACCAAAGGAACCACTTGGGTGTTACATGGCAGACCATGTGAGACAGATCCAATGGCCCAACTACTGTGTGCACTTACGTCCCGGTGCAGCCACCATTGGCATGCTGTTCCTGTACCAGGTGATGTTGGGTTTAGGGAAGCCATTTCGTGTCTCACAAGATGCAACCTGGATGAGGGGTCACATTGACAAATCTTTATTATATTAAAGTTAGCTAATGAAGCAGTAAATAGGGACGGACACTGTACACAGAGAGTTCAGTAACTATCTGATGTGTACTTTACATGGTAATCCTGAAGACCACTGTATTGGTTGATCTAAGATTAAGTGGACACACCTTGACTGGCACCTCACTGGTCACAGATATTCCAGTAGGGACACCCTCAATCACTGGAGCTTCTGGAGGAGCTGAATCAGGAAAACAATCACTTATGAACTACATTATGAAACAAAGATAATTCTTAAACCTTTGAATCTTTACTCCTTTAAACAATGGTTTGTCTGCCACTGAGAAAGTGTTTTGTGGGCTTTCTTACCAAACACTCTGAGGTGGGTCTTGCCTTCAGCGTTCCCGGCGTCTAGTCCGTTGACCTGGCAGAAGAATTCCCTCTCGTCAGAGAGCTGGACGGTTTGGATGGTGAGTTGAGTTCCCTGCTGGTCTGACGTCACCACGATGCGACCGCTGTAGCCTGTGCTGTTGTCCACCATCTGCTGACTGACATCGCTGTAGAAGATCCGCGTCCTTGAGCTGTTACCCACAAATCTCTGCAGGAGGACACTCAGTCAGGAAACCCTCACAATATGAAGACATAAGTTAAGAGACTTAAGTCTTTCCCTCAGGGAAAATTAGCCTGTATAAGAGTTTGTACGTCCTTGTGGCCACCTACTATCCTCTTAATTAATTCTATTTTGACTGAGGTCTTATTTATTTCTATATTTATTTCGTTTGATGACAGTAAGGGCTTGACATTTTTGCTCACTAGCCAAAGTGATTTTCCAAAGTTACTAGCCACACAACATTTTCACTAGCCAAATGTTTGTTTTGGGAAGTTTTATACGATTAAAGTTGACAATGGTGTGCTAAAATGTACTTATATTGTCATTAGCACTGATAAGGTTTTGTGTAAAACTCCTTTTTTGAAAACATGTAGTCTATTAAAAAACACATTAAAATAGTAGCTTCTTAATAAAACTGCTGCATGGGTGTAAACGTTTAATTAAAAAGATAAAAACTAAACTGAAAAAAATCACCTGAATTATTTGCACCTGCTTTTCTTCAGAGCGCTGACTGGATTTATGTTTATCATCTTGAAGCTGTGGTAGCTCTGAGTAACTAGAGATACAAAACGGGTATACATGTCTTTTTCCAGATTATTCCCATACAGTTGCATCTTCTGCTTTCCTATGGCATAACAACTTTTGGCATAGCAACCATTAAAAAATAGTTCTATATTTTAATAATCAACTCTGGAAAGGTAGTTGTGATAGGACAATTTAATGTGATATAAAGGCAACCCTGCTAGTAGTAACACCACGTCCTTTAATCATTAATATATCTGTAATTTTACAGCATTTAAGGGCCCTCCTACCTTTTCTTTATATCAGCTCTGCCTTTTCTCTTTTTCTCATTCTGCTGTGTATTTTTTCTCCACACTGCTCGGCCACGCACACTTACGCACTGACTGACCGCTGTGTTGATGTGTGTGTGCATGCAACCAGTCGCGTGTGATGACAGAGATCATACCATCAGGTTAAAAGCAGACGGGAGGCTGGCGGTCCACAGGTCTAAGGGACTGTGGCTGCCCAGAATAAACTTTTATATTCACTTTGAGAAAAGTCTGAATGTCATATTTGGCGTGCACACTCTCGCGAGAGAGGTGAGAGAGAGAGACGCGCATGTTGTGTGGATTCTCGTGATATTAAAAAAGTTTGCTTTGTCATCACTGCCGCTGGCTAAGTTGCTAATTAACGGCAGGCCAAACAGCCCTTGGTCCGTTGGCCAGTCCGCGGGTTTAATTTCCACAGCGTCTTCTTGTTTAGAGTGTCATTGGTCAGTAGCGCACAAGACAATATGCTTCACTAATGGACCAATGAGCAAACGCTATGGGCAGGTAGTACTCATGGGAGTTGTAGTGTTGTAGTGTCACATTGCAATTCGTTACTTATTTCAGTTTTTTGACAAGACTACAATTTTTCAACACGCCAAAGTGACTAGTGGGAGTGACTGTGTTACCCGCCACGGGCGAAATCCACCCGCATTTGGTGGGTTGGCAGGTGTTAATGTCAAGCTCTGATGACAATCCATGTCCACATGTGCAGTTGGATAGTTTCAGACAGGCAGTGTCAGTTTTCACAGTGGGTCCTACAGTACTCACCACAAACCACTGGATCATTACAAAGCTGGGCTTGTTGTTGGCATCAGTGAATCTGTACTGGCAGGGGATCTGAGCCGAGTCACCCAGGTACACCTCAACAGTCTCATGCATGGTCACCTCCACCTTGGCCCATGCTGAAAAACACAGAGACATGCACATAAATCAACTTCATAATTTCTGTCCCATGGTCCAATAACATTCATGAATCACTCAAAGCCATCACACAGAATTCAAGTCAACACAAAAATGGCATTTTACTGTGACTTTGTTCTTTCTTACCCACATCTAATTCTAATTTTGACCTTCAACCTTAATTCAATTCTAAACTGCATTGTGTTTGGCAGATGACTGACTGTCTTCAAAGCACAACCTGAAGCCAGTCTGCCATGTTAGCAGAACAAAGAAGAAAAGGCTTCTTGTCCACATGGCATAATTTTCATCTCCCTTCTGCCTGGCTGACTGTAACCACAAAACCACATCTTGGCCAGAAAATCAGTTCCCTAGGCATCATTGGGGGAATGCAGGCATGGAAAGGCAAGCCAGTTTGACACTGGGCTGCTGATTCAGACAGCCAAGTGCTTTTTCAGCCATGTTGGACTTGGCTGTGGTTATAGAGGGGCCAGCTCACACAGTAACAAAGAAAAACAAGATGGCACAAAAAGTCTATTTTCTCTGTTTAATCTGGTTTGGAGTTGTTATGCAAGATGGTAAAGGATACGTCCCCTCATTTCCTCTCCCCCTTACACTGTCAGGTGTCACTGTGTAATGTTCAGTGGATTTACTGTCATATGTTGTCACTGACCATTTTAGTGCAGCCTCTTTTCTCGCCTGCTTCTGCTTTTGATTATCTACATTTGTCGACAGGGCTTTTGTTTTGAGGTACAGAGCAGCACAAAACCAAGACTACTTCCTCCTCTGTCATTGACATCTCCCAGTATGATCGCTGAGTATCTCTGAAAACCAGTTCTTTTTGAATAAGGTCATTGTACTTTGATTTAAAACTACCGCCATCTGTGTTTGAAGAAACAGATGATGTACATTTTTACATGCTAGCAGTGGAGTTCAACAAATGGTGGTTCCAGTCACTCAACAAGATATATTTTGTACTGAAAAGGTAATTTGTAATGATTTTGACATTTCCCCATGAAATGTACTGGAGTAGAAGTATAAACCAGCAGAACGTCCAACAGTGTTATAGAAGTGCAGATGTATAGAAATGCTTACAGTAGTGAACTGTATTATGTTTACTGATATTGTAGATTCTAGGTGTACTGAGCAGCTGGATTATGGGAAAACATAATAGAAAAACATACATTTACTCTTACCAGATACTGAGCAACAAAAAAAACAACAAATTTTACTGTTTTTAACAAAAATAAAGGAAAAACAATAAGCAAGGACTAGCCCTCTGTGTCCTCATATGTGTTTTCAGCGTTGGTTGAAACAGACCAAGCATGAAAATAGCTTTAAGAATCCAGTTGCCACCCTGCTGCCCCCATTCAGCCGGCTGCTCCCCCATAACCCCCCCCACCCCAACACCAATCATTTTCACAACTCATTTTTTTTCTTTCTGTCCCTCCCTCCTTTGCCTGGGCCTGTGCGCAGCCAACCATTCCTTTCAAGACAACGGGCGCGGCATTGTTCCCCCACCTGGGTGGACCAGATCCCCCCTCACACACATTCATTCACCCCACCCACCAGTCAGCAAAAAGATGATAAACCAAAGGTTAAAAACAGTTCATCGCATCCTGAAGTTGTTGTTTAAGGCTACAAAGATGATATGAGAAGGCTTTGAGACGAGAAGCAGATTATGGAGGCTGGAGAGGAAAACATATCACAAAAGTCAGTGTAAAAAATGTTGTGTCTCTTTGGGGACATGCTGCTAACTTTTCAGCTAATCCGATTAGCACTGGGGGGTTGCTGGGGGGATTTGTCTTCCAAAGCCAACCTGGGACCGGTCTTATCTGTTCCTGTTGTGACTTTATGCTGCATGGCCTAAGCACAAACACACATGACCCATGATCTATGGACCCTGAAAACCAAAACTGGTGCCTGTGGGTGTGTGTGTGTGTGTGTGTGAATACATTTGTGGCTGTCTGCTGTCTGGGCCTGGATGATATAGAGCTAATTCATTCAGAAAAAAACACACCACTCCAGAATATTTGGATGTGTTGACAGGATCAGGCCTGTAACTGGACAACATGGCCCCATTTGACTGGCCTGTTTAGAGAGATGATCAACAGAAGGGGGCAGGGACAGAGACTTTCCCGGTTCAACAACAAACACAATTACATTTTGAACAGCAGATTAACTTCTCTACTGAATATTGATCTGTTCACAAAATGCAGCTACGAGATTATCCACTGTTTAATGATTATTGTCATTGTTAAATTAACAGTATAATGTTGATTTCTGAACACAAGTAAGCAGCTGTACATGAACTTTGTCTAAAGACCTTGACTTCCTTGACATCTTTAACCATGCTAGAGGCGTGGCACTTGGATTGGCAATGAGTGAGTCCACTACTTTGGCCCAGACTGAAATTTATTGAAAACCATTGGATAGATTGCCATTTCTGAGTTTTTGTACAGACATTCATGTTCCCCAGAGGATGAATCTTACTGATTTTATTTACCTCCTGACTTTTCCTCTATCAGGTCAAATGTTTGTTTTACCAAATGCCTGCAGGCCAAACTAATGACATTCTACATGTTTAATGTTTAGAATTAGCAAACGTTAGTATGCTAATATCAAACTAAGATGGTGAACATTAACTGTTAAACATCAGCATGTTAGTATTGTCATTGGAAGCTATGGAAAATTTAGGGAACTGGATGATACAATGATTTCCTAAATGGCAGTCATTAATTCCAATTAGTTATTTCCTTATTAACCTTTCTGTACTTCCATTCAAGGCAAATAGAGACAGACTCACACAATACTCTCACAGACAAATCAGACAATAACAGACATAATGAGGGGGATACTTCCTGGACAGCTTCTGCATTCAGTCGCTCATTATGCACCTAACACACAGACAATGCCCTCAGACACTAACTAAAGTGGTCACCATTATTGGCTTTCCCATTTGATTAAGACTGTCAGCTTAGGTCTCCAGTATATCTGCAGTTCCACCACTGATAAGAGTCCAAATCACCTCTGACGCAACAAACCAGCCTCATTTACTCACACTAATCCCCCACATGCCTGGTGAGCCATGAAATGAGACTGAATGCTTCTGAGAACATAAGCACATTTTGTAATTAATGATCTATAAACCCTCATGTCTGCCGGACATGTCAAGGGGAGATGAGTATAAAAAGATCTGGAATATTTTTATTTGATGTAAGCCATAGAAAGCACACGTACATCATATTCTGCATATGAAATGTCATACATTTTATTCCAAATACACATTTTGGAAAAGAAAATCTGCTTTTCTGAAGGAAATGTAGTAGCAGATTAGCGTTTCAGACTTTTTCAGGACCTGGTGACTCCCTGAGTAAAAGTTGTGTGTGGACACCGCGAGTCCCTCAGAGAGCGGAGGGTGTAAAAAGCTAGCATGTAAGTGTGGATGACAGGGAGGAGGATTTCTCAATACGCAACCATGGTGTGGTGCTGAACACCTGGGGGACACTGCGTACTGCCTCACATCAAAGAGTACAGACACACACACACACTCACACACAGTGAAAGCATACAGCCCTACAGTGGAGATGAGAGCTTCTTGTCCGACTGATGTGTCTGTGCTTTCAGAAGCAGCATCTGGCACAAATCTCCCAGCAGCCGCTTCCCTGGGTGACAGTCAGTGGCAATGAAGGGTCCAGGATTTATTCTTTCACATAGAGAGATAAGGAAGTGCTGCAAATCTCCTCAAAGGCACTTCTTTATGCATCACTGATCCCTCCTTTCATGCAGCAGAGCATATCACAGTTCCAGCTCAGGACCTTCATGATCGCACTCAGGTTAAGACTATTGCAAGTGTATGGGGCTGATACTGACCTTTCATTCAGAAGACTTTGCATTGTGCAAATGTGGCAGTAGTCAGTTTCTTTTGCAGTTGTGCCTGTTTCATAATTTCCTGACTCCTAACAATCCCACATGCACCAGTGTAGGTGGAGTGGTGCAACCGAAGTTTGTATGCAGATCAGGCAGCACAGTGCATTTTGGTACTCATTTGGCATGATAATATATGAGTTTTGAGGCTGCACAGAACAATTTTAGCAACATTTCTGTGATTGTAGTTGTTGATTCCAAATAGTTGTGCTCACTCATGGCTGCTGAACAAACAACTGACCAATCCCAGCTTTGTTGGAAGAATTAAGAATGTGGATAAGATGGCTCAAACTGTACAGGTAAACTCACAGAAAACCCTTCAATCAGATCAGATGTTATAGTCCTTTGAGGCATATTTGTGATTTGTGATTTTGGGCAGTATAAATAAAACTGACTTAACTAAACTGTGAACATTATAAGCTTTTGCATAACAGTAAAACTTGTCAAAATGCACTTTGCTGCTCTGTACCCTAAACTTAGTTGTCTGTGCAGACATTTGCTGGACTTGGTTTGGTTATACACATATGTCATCTCTTTTTTTGCCCGTGGCTTTTTTTCTACTATTTATATAGCAAGTAATCTAAAGTTAACATATTTGTATTAATTGTGTCAACAAAATGAAATCTGAGTCACTGAGTTATTGCTCATTATAAGAAATCTGTTGAGACAGTCCAGGCATCCTAACTCTCAGAGATCTGCCTGCATACCCACACGTGACTTTACAAAATACATGTTGTCATGCTGGCAATATCTCTCAAAATGTTTTAGGGGTTTCACTACTTCTTCCAACCTCTAACAAACAGTCTGCTCACTTTTAAAGAATTGCTAATCATTCCTGCTGGTTAGCAACTTCTTCAGCAGCTGCATACATTTTTAATCATCATACCCAATGGGTGAGATTTCATTAAAGGAGTAACATGAATGTTTTATGTATGCTTGTATCTGATGTTCAGCAGTGAGTGTGGCTTGTTCCTCTGCATCCACTACCCATCAATAGACCCCCTACAGAGCTGCTGGGCTCTGGCATACAGGTTGCTCCATAGCCACAGGATGGCTAATTAAAGGTCAACAGGCTAAACACTGTATCTACATAGGAGGGAGGGAAGGTCCTTTAGCTATCAGCAAAAAGCAAATCTGGAGAATTAGCCTACGGTTAAACATTTTCCTAAAAACGAATTCAGCCATCATGTGTACCTCATTGCTAGAAACTCAACCCCACAGCTAAAAACATGGAAATACAATTCAAATGCTGCTCATTCATTTCCATTCCAAAAACAGACCCAATCGAACTAGGCCTATAATAACTGTGCATTTATCATTATGTAGTATGTGTATGCTTGTACCTGGATGGTGCCTATATACAGTAACAATATCACTCAAGCAATTTTTGAGACTGCGAACAAGAAATCTGCAGTTCCACAGTCCAGAAATACCCCTGACCACATTGCTGCAGTTCTGAGGGAACCACTGAATATAATTCTGTTTGGTTTCCATTTCAAATATAAATATCAATTCAAGGATACATGATTGGATTTCCTTCCCCTAAATGGATTGGTATGTTTGGACAAACTACAAACCACAAGAATGGAGCACGTCCTGCATATCAAGAAATTCTGGCATCAAAACAACCACATATATGAAGCTTTGTAACCATGTCCATTGATTGATCTAACATTCAACTACATGTCGAGTGATCGCACTTCACTGAAGGTATACAAAATGACATTTCAAGGGAGACAAAATCTGGAAACAGCAGTGATTCCTTCTTAGTCTGATATTAAAGTGTGTGAAAGACGTGACATTAGGAAAAAGGGGCCAGGTATGAGGCTGCAGATGTTATTCTAACACGTTAAATAGGAGACCTTTTTTCCCAATCAAACCTCTGACGACAGCACGCTGACTTGCTGCTGTACTCCAACAAAGGGCTTCTTATACCAGCGCATGGTCATCATCATAGTGCTGAAACTAACTACGAAGTAGGTGCCAACTAAATCAGCTTTCTCTCAATCATCTAGCAGAAAGGGCCAGCCTTAGTTAATCACTTCCATTTCTATCTTCAGAAACCAAAAGCTCTGCTCATTTTAAATACAAAAAGTCACTGTTACAAGAGCATCAGGTGTATTCAGTACACTTGTACCTTTACTTGATAGTCGACAGTGTAGACAGGAATAATGCAAAAAGTGATGGTTATGACCCCTACAGCCAGTACTATTTTACTTCAAACCACCAAACCACAATGATGTACTGTATTTTCAGGATTTGAAATCAAAGCAAAAGAATCAAATGTACAAACTACTTATGCAGGAATTGGGTGGTGTTCAAGTAAAAACACATTAGGGAGAGTACATTGTTACCAAGAGGAGTTGTTAAGTCAGGGAGCTATATTGATCCTGATTAGAGAAAGTGTTGCAGAAGTATATTCCACTTCATTTGATCCTATGGCAGAAATGATCTCACCTAACTGAGGTCAGTGTTGCCAGACAGAACTGCAGCATTGTTAAAATGATCCGCTCACTACTATAGGAAACTGATGAGATTCGTGATTTACAGACAGCCGATCTCCTGACGTCAGCAAATATTCCACTAGCTTCCGCAATTCTGAAACTCTGTCTTTCTGAAAAAGTGAAACATGTTTCTGGAGTTTACGTAGTCATTTCAAGAAAGTAGCATTTAATGAGTGTGAACTAAATGTAATGAAGCTTCTGCGAAAGTTCAATAATTTCTCACACATTTCTATTTCTGTTTCTTTCTATTCCATCTTCTCTGTTACTTCCACTTTCCCAAACTGTCAAAGGTCTTTCATTAACAATTCTGTCACTATATCTGACAAATCACCTTTCTGCCTACCTGCCTTGAGCCAACCAATCCTCGAATGCTGTTGTAAATATCATTGCAATTCTGTCTTTTTGTCTTTAAGACAGACCTAGTATTGCCAATCCACCACATCCCCCTCATCACCATTACATTTAGGACCTTCTAGGAAATTTTAGAGTTTCCATCATCTAGCTGCTGGCTTTAGTCACTCTGAGGATCCTGTACTATCAACTATCTTTATTTAGGCCTATACTTAATGAATATGCTTCACATCGATGTAGTCTAATTGCTAAATTCTTTTTTTGTTTCAACCTGAATGAACCCTGTTACAAATTGTAATTGAGCGAATCATACACTTACACTACAGCAGGCAGCAAGATAGAAAGTCTACAAAAACAATAGGAGGGATCATTAGTTCCTCTGATCTTCATGCCCAGCTACATAATAATCATTTTGTTCAGTAATTGTTCTCTGATACAGCCTCATGTTATGAGGTTTTATGCTTTTTGGCTTTTCCCTATCTTTTGTTAAGTTTTATACTTTTTTGTCCATGTAATAGGTTTGCAAAGTGAAAAAGCCCAAAGTCCAGCCCAAAGGGAGTTCCCATCTCCCACAGAAAACACTGCTCTGAACTCACTGAAAACAGCTCGTTTGTATCCCAGCCGTTTCCATTTCATCCTTGTGATGTCATAAGGGTGAAATCTAAATGTGCGTCATATAAAGCTTGCCAAGTGGCTAGTCCAACACGCCCTCAAAAACACCGGTGGAAAAATAGAGCTGCAGCACATACCTCATCTCCCTTCCAAACACCAGCTACCCTCCAGACAATCAATGGACATAAATTTGTTACTGTGATGTAGAGACAGAGCTCAGTTAAAACTTTATGGATGAAAGATTTTTTTTTTTTTTACAGATTAATAACTCACCACTTTAAAATTCTTGCTCCAGCCAAGCTGGTCAGAAACATGTACAGCTGAAACAAACCCATGTTTGCTTCTCCCTGACCCACCGTTCTCTGCTTCTGATTGGCTATTACTGGCTTTTTGCTGACCCACCCTTCTCTGCTTCTGATTGGCTAGTAGTCCTTAACTGGGAACTGCACATGTGCAACTCCCAACAAAGATCATTTAGAGACAAGACGTATCAAGAGGAAAAAACACATCCATCCATCATCAACCGCTTATCCTGCGTACAGGGTCGTGTGGGGCTAGAGCCAATCCCATCGGACAGGTCATCAGACCATCGCAGGGCCACACATAGACAGACAACCACTCACACTAACATTTACACCTAAGGACAATTTTAGAGACACCGATTAATTTGGATGGTGGGAGGAAGCCGGAGCACCCGGAGAGAACATCCAAACTCCACACAGAAAGGTCGGGGCAACTGGGGTTTGAACCCACAACCTTCTTGCTGTGAGGCAAAATTGCTAACCACTGTATCACCCGCGCCGCCGCTACAGCAATGTGCAGTACTAAAAAAATGTTGTTTTTTGAAAATTAAACCATGTAAACCTGTTATGGCACAACCCTAAATAAGATTTTGAACTTGAAAATGAGCATAATACCACCTCTTTAAACAATTTACTTAAATGCTGATTGTAAGATACACCTCTATCACACACACACACCCTCAGATAAATCACAAACGCTTCCATTGCTGTTAATGTGCATCTCTCTGTGTGTATTCACATTTGTTTGAACTGTTTTATATTGTTTTGTGGGCCTGTGTCTGTTTGTATCTGACTGTATTAGCATTCAGACTGTGCCTGTCCAACAACAAAGGCCTATTTGTGCACTCCCTCTCTCCTCTTATCCCATCTACCAGACATGAGGCGAGCTGTCGGGCGAGTGTGCCACACCTAATTCACCAGGATCAAAACGGTGAACCCCAGCCCCCCCAAATCCCCCGCTGAGAAGCTTAATGCTCTCAAAGAGAATATCAGAGTGATCACAGGTGCACTGCTGTGTTAATGAGGAAGAGAGGCTACTCCCTGTGCCCAGGCCAGTCCTGCGCCCCCCTCGAACTAACACACACACAAACTCTACATGATTCGAAAGCAGTGTTGTTTGCACTGTATTAAATAATAATCTCAAATCCGTTGGCAAGTCCCCATCAAAATCCGTCTGAAACCCACAGTCCTCGATAACCACGTCTGCTTTCCACAGCTACTGGCCAGGTGTGAAAATGGGCAGATCTTCAATCACTTTACAAACTCTCCACATTCCTGCTGCTACAACTGACCACATTCACAGCAGTGATCCCCGATGTGTTGGTAGTGATAAGAGACAGTGTGCTTTCAGAAGAGAGAAGTGTGAAACCTGGATCAGATGGACGTGGATGTGACAAAGACTTTCAAATCATAATCTGTTTTAAAAACATGGAATACCATAATTTTATTGCACAAGCAAATTCACAACACGTTGGTGACGCTTCCCAGCAACTTGCTTTCATTGGCTGTTTCATATTGGAAGATCCCTGATTTCTAATCATCTTTACAATTTGAAATCCACGAGCCTCCGATCCAGTCGTTGACCTTAAGAATGTGTCCCATGTCTGTAAACCCCTCACACTAAAGGATTATTGGGGCCAATTATCTATTCCGACCAGCCTCAGCTCGGAAACACAAACATTGCTTCAAATATGAAAAAAAAAAATGCGTTTTCATATTTGAAGCAATGTATGTGCGGACACGTACGCAGCTATTCTGAGAGAAGAGAAAGATGAAAAGCACTGATGTGAAGGTCTGCATGTTTGTGTGGTTGGTATTTCTGTCCTAGAATCTTATCAACCAAATCAGTAAAGCTGAACTCTACAACTCAGCCATACGTTGGTGACACTTCCGGGTCAGCTTGCTCTCATTGGCTGCTGCAGGTTTCTAATCGGAGGCTTCCCTCACACTACGGGATCATCAGCCTCGGCTCAAGAACGCCCCGACCCCGCGCAATTGTCAGGTGGGGAGAATTTGTCCCAAAATCAGCCCAAATACCCTCTAGTGTTTACCATTATCAGGCTTCTCTTAAACCCTTTGCTTAATTAAGGAAACCAAGTTACTTGCTTACATGAGATTTAAGAAATCAGAATGCTAAAAGTAATCTGGTTCCTTGGATACAATCATGCCTGTCTAAAATCTGCTGCGTTTTCATATTTGAAATGTTTGAGCATACATGCATGCAGACATGCATGCAGCTGATCTGAGAGAAGAGAAAGATGAAAAGCACTAACAGGAAGGTCTGCATGTTTGTGTTGGTTGGTATTCCTTTGCTGGAATCTTATCAACCAAATCACTAAAACTGAGCTCTAACAATCTCTTTCCAGCTTCTAGACTGCACCAGATTCAAAAGACAAAAAATTTAAGATTAGATTAGACTTAGATTAGACTTTCTGATGTCAATGTTTTGTCTTGTCAGTAAATCTTTTGTTACCTTAGCTTTGTGGATGTTCTATGGCTGGAATAAGGAGAGTGCAGCCAAGACAGTGTCAGGCATTGCAAGGTGGGGGAGGAAAACATGTTGAGGAGGGCTGCAATGGGGAGCAAACAAAGCACATGTGGGCTTTAGCTTGAAAAGATTTTACAACTTAAGGCAGCAATCCTTTTATCTTGCATCTCATCCATCATGATAGGCCAGGTAAACTATAGAAATATGGACCTCGTATTTAATTTGCAAAACCCAGTGCATTGCCAGATGAGTGTATTAAAATGGCATAACCCCACAGAAAGCTCGGCCAAGCAATTAATCAACTAATTCTTTCAGTTCTACTAATTACATTACTGTTGTTATTAAGTGAGGACAATATGTACGTACTGTTTTCCGATTTTCCTCAGGAATGTTGGTTTTTGTGTGTGTGTGCGTGTAAACAGTCTGTGAGAGTCAAAGGTTCAAAACACCTTCACAACAGCCTTATTGACACATCTCAATGATGAAAACTTGTGTATTTTCACAACAAACTTGCCCCGTATTTCATGTCAAAACACAGTGCTCGGCTCAAGGATATAATAAACATTTTCTCCTTTTACTCTTACAGGAGTCACATGCCTGCAGTCGGTCAGACACAATGTCAAACACAATGATATATTTGTGTTCAGAACTCATAACCAGTTGCACTGTTTGATATGAGAACTGTGAGCAGCTCAACGCCTACTTTATCTTGATCTCTAGACTGGGAGACTCCAGTTCTCAGGGCTCAGCAGACAATATCCACCACTTGTTTTATTCACTTGGCCACAGCATGCCAAGACCTTGAGCCAGGGCTGTGGTTATGACTGGATTCCCAGTCGTCGGGTGGCACAGTGTCCTGCTGGGCTGGGGAGGATGGAGGAGGTGGGGTTCATGTTGACACAAGCAGCTGTGAACAATAGTAATGTTGCCCCCATTCCCATACTGTGGAGGACAGGGGCAGCTGGGAGGGGAGCGCCCCAACAACACCTGTGGGTAGCCCATTTGTCAAGTGATTTGTGGGAAGGAGCGTAGGAGCAGTGAGAAGAGAGGAAGGAGGGCAAATAGGGGGGGAGGGTGTAGAAAGAGGGCTGGAGGGATGGGGGGTAACTTAGAAGAGAATTATCACAGGACCACACACAATGAAATGGCTGTTGATTTCCTTCTCACACACACCTGTGCATCTATAAAGAAATCTTGCACTTCCTCTAACCCGCTCTCAACTCATGCTATGTTCAAGTACTGCCAAAAAGTAAGACATTCCACTATCATTGTTTTTACTGGTCAAGAAAATGATCCTCAAAGCTGATCAATCATGCTTAAAAGACACCCAAAAAATCTGACAAAGGCCCACAATTTGTAGTTTCAACCAGAGAACAGACAGACTATCAATCAAAGGAAATATTGTACCTTCTCTATATATGTACCTGTATGTACATCCACATACACACACACACAATAATGTATAGCATTCAACTGTTTTTTATGTGCTCAAAGGTTGTTTCTTAGATGTGCTTTACCATTCAGTCAAAATGGTTCTCATAGTTCAACCTGAGTTCAATGGAAAATTCTAGTAATCACAATTTGGGTCTTAAAGCTGCACTAATCAATAGTTTTATATTAACAGTGGACCAAATGAGTGTGTGTAATGTAAAAGGGGTCATTCATAGAGATGAACCAACAGAGATTTATCACCTGACTCTGCCGTTCCCTTTTGTGCTACAGGGCGTTTTAGCATCCTTCAGCTCATTGGTTTGATTTTACTGCTTGAAAATTTACTGTTTTGGTTTACCGTCATCAACCTCATTTCCAGCAGCAATGGAAAGCTGTTTTCAATGAAAAAAACTCTAAAAATTTATTTAGTCAATTGTATGCCGCCCAGCACCATACAGCAGACAGATCAACTAGCTGATAAATACAGTGCAACAATTAGCAGCTAAAGAGCCAGATATTTCCATCAGAATTTAGTAGAGACCTAAAATAGAGCTAATAAAAGAGTGAATATTGGACGTACATTCATTTGATCAGTGGAAATGACTTTGAATGAATGCTAACATTGCTCTGTGTCTACTAGGTGTGTAAAAAGGCTGTTTACTAACATGTTCACCGTAACAAGGTGGTGAATGTGTATGATGTATTTGCAGCTCGTTTTGCTGACATAAAGTGGCCAAAAAATTAACTAGAGGTACTCAAATTTTCATAGCTCTTATCATTATTTGTATCTGTTATGATATTAACATTGTCCTCACCAAAGTAATTTCTGAGATCTAAAGGGGCAAGAAACACGAGCAGCCAGACAATCAGACAGTTTGTAAACAATCCAAAAGTTTAGCTAGATTGTCTATACCATTTTCTTTGTTGCTCATAATCTTCTATTACACAAAAGAGTTTGTACAACAGAAGTCAGTCTTTAATGTTTACAACAAACCATTTGGGTAACAACATTATTGTTTGCCGTCGTTTTCTCCAAATAAGTTTGGCTAAACTGGGCTTTTGTTTCATCTTTCTTGACCCGTTGCAGCGAGTCGCAGTTACCAGTTCATGGAGTGGGAAAAAAACCATTTAGAGGGACTCTGCCTGGTGGAGTGCTTAACTAAACATCTACCAATTAGAATAACAGTCACAATATCTGTCAACGCATGTGGCATATATACATAACTATACATAACAAGAATCCATACACACACAAGCTAATGAGACAAAAGGTCGATAACCCAATTTTATGCGGAAACATGTATAAATTAACTTCCACAGTCAGGCACACTGGGAAAATCCTCTGCTCAGAACACTCCTCTTTGATTAGGCGGTTGATCTTTTAACAGTGTCCAATATCAGGGCTAAGGGAGTGGGGGGATTTGATATTTAAGCATCTCTTTATCCTCTCCCTTTTGAAATGTCAAGTTCAAAGATCCAGACCAGCGGCCTTGATCTGTGAGCTAAGACGATCTAGAGAATTATCCAGCAACTCCTAACCGTCATCACACGGCAGAGACGACCACAGCTTTGTGGCTGGTCACAAGATGGTTCACAAGGAGTGTTATTAACTGATTATATTAAAGTCTGTAAACAGGCTTTTGATGTTTGTTCCTCGTGCCCCGATCAGACTTGCTTAACCAATTCAAAGCTGTGTTTTCTCTGTAGTGAAATTCTCATTGTGTGCTTGAGACTTTTCTAATTGAATTAGGACATTTTCAATTAGGACACTTTCCCAAGCAGTCTCTCTGATGTTACACTCATGTCCCACAGTGTGTGCAAGTCCTATCAGTTTGTGTTATTCTTCAAAACAGATATAAAAAGCTTTTGATGTCTGTAATGAAGAGAAAGTATGGATATGCTCTTCCACAATGTTGAGTAGAGTGCTAGTGTCAGTGACTGAAGTACTGCCAGTTAATTTAGAGCCAAACAGAGCCTGATGTCCTGCTGAATGGGAGCCAAACCAGGCAATGCACCGAAAATAACACTAATATTCCAAAGATAAAGCAGAGCCAATGTTATGTTTTTCACCTTAGATGAACATATAATGTTTATAAATCTTAAATTAAAGTGTTACCAAAGTTGTTATATTTGTATTGTGTGTGCTATACTTGAACAGAACAAAGGGAACAGTTTAATAGTCACAGTAGTCATATTCACTCTTTATGGCTTGTAGAATTCCTGTGTTGATACACAACAACTTTTTGAGCTGGATGGATTATACTTTGTTTACCTAAGACAGTTTTATCAGCACAAGATGCTGCTGATTTGCCCTCAGCCAGACAGCATTTCTTGTATGTTAAGTTTTCGCCACAAGATTTCAGCCTGTGACGTGCTTGAGAAATGATTCAGCTCAGTTAGACACATACAAGACCGATCAGCTAGTATTTAGATGATCAAAGATGATCAAATGCTTTTAGCAAACGCTTATGGCAGACTGATTCATCTGAACAATGGCAGTTGCCTACAACATAGGAAAACACAAGGGGATGAACAAGAGAACATGGAGGCAACTCTGGAAATGCTGAATCAGAGCTGAATAAAGTTGAAAAATTAAGCTTATTCAGTGAAATTTGAAAAGTTACAAAGTAGGTCAAAGTTAAGTTAAATTAAGTCCCGAAGTATGGCTCATTTTGTGGCCACCTCAGAGTTTCATGAGGTGAGGCTTCATCTATCACTACGAACACGTCAGCACCTTTGACAGCATGACTGCCTCTTATTAAAGGGACTCTCTACTGATTTTACACATGAGGTCAGTTTTCTCAGTGTGGAGAGAACTACTGAGCCTATGGAAATGGTTTATAATATCTTCTGTGGCTCTGGAGGAGCTGAGAAAACCCGGAGAATGTCATTTGGATATTTCATCTTCTGCTGCTTCGGTTTTGACCATGCTTTTTTAAAATGTATTTCACAAGTCACCAAACTTTATGGAATTTCAGCACTAAGTCACTGCGGCACTCAGTCAATACCAAACAGAAAAGATACAGTCAAACATTAAAGGACAGGTCTATATTCAAGACAGACAGGGTAAGGAAGTCTTTTCATGAGATTTACAGATAATAACAAAAATATAGAGCATTGCCAGCTTTAACGTTCACATACACAGGTCCTGAGAAATTTGAGCCGGTTCCTAACAACTAATCTGTAGGATTAATGTATCTGTAGAGAAATTCTTTTAGCTGACGGCTAATCTCTCTCAACCCGTGTCACTGACTGTTCTCCAGCTACGGGTTAGAGTTACTGATGGAAGCCTATTCAATGTGGCACTCAAACTCTCTCAAAATTCACTTACACCATAAGTCTTTTGGCGCACACTGCTAGCAGAAAAGGATGGCGAGGTGAGGTTGGAGATGTATGTTGTTGTCACAATATCTTTGCCGTGGGCTAACAATGCACTGCATGGTTGTGGCCCAGTCATTAAGAATCTAAATGACAATCCCACTAGGTGGTGGGATATAAAGAATCAATGGTCAGAATATCCTTTAAATTCACTCAAAAACAAGACAAGAAGATTACAATCTAAATGAATTATCTACAGCCATCTTACTGTGTTACATGTCTGCAGCATTTCATACTCCTCCACTATTTTTTGCCATGTGTTATGTAGCCTTTAACAAGCACAAGTGTGTTTTTTTCAGGCTTGTCAATATCAGTGTTCCTGGTCTCTGCTGGGCAGCAGATGCCAAGCTGGCTGGAGGTGGAGGAAGCCCATGGCGTCATGAATCCTCCAGCTCTACAGGGCGCTTTGCAGAGTCACAGATTTCTTCAGCAGGTTTGCTGCTTGTCAGCCTTTGTGTATTTTTGGACGTGGTTTCAAAAAGACTTATTCATCTTAATGAATGTAGCTAGCTGACATTGTGTATACAGTTAGGGATCTTGAGAAACACAACTGTGCAGCTGATGACTGTGTAGCACTTCAGGAGGCATCACTTAGTAAATGGGACTCTGGATGTGGTCTGTTATATCGATATGACTGCATATTAGATAAGTATGACATATGCTGCAATTTAAACGTGTGGCTAATCCCTCCCCCACCGGGGTCTTAAAGATATACAAACACGCTTTACATAGCAGTTACTGGGTTCTCTGAGGCAGCTTCTACATACTCCCAGGAAGAGAAAGCTGGCAAGAAATGAATATGGCAATGACTGCTAATTCATAATATGGCCAATCTAACTTTAATGGGTACTTTCTGCTGACACTAAAACGTACAAAATAAAAAAGGCTACAAAATATTGTCTTAAAATAGTTTAATATTATCTGCTACAGCGTGATGTAATAAACCTTAAATGCAGGCTTTCTATAAGAAAGTAATTTGGTTAAACCACACTCATATTTTCATACAAGAAAACTAACAATTACACACCAAATGAAAGCTGACATTCAAAAGTCAGATTCATGACAACACTGTATGGTTTCTCAGTGTTACAATACTTAACTCTGTCTATACCATCCATTTTCTGTCACTTATCCAGGGAAGGGTCAATCTCACAACAGGGCAAGCAGAGCAGTCAAGAAGTGTGTTTCCCCAGCAACCGCATCCAGCTCCATCAATCGCCATGGGGGGGTTTCCTTGGCAGATGCCCAAACTCACTCGAATGACTCCTCTCAATGTGGAGAGGTTGTAGTCTGGCACTGGGGTATGCTTCTGTCATCCTCTGATGATGTCAGAAGAACTACAGGGAGACGTTGGCTAATATAAGATTCATGTTCTCGTCTTCACCTTAAGGGATGCTGAGAGGTTTTTCTGCTGTTCTGCTGTCACAGCTGAGAAGTGCATTTAGGACTGCCAAAAATCATTTCCCAGAACACAAAGACTATTATGGAGTCGGAGGGTAAAAATTCACACTAGCCAACCTGCAGAGAAACCTCACTTTGGCCATTGCATTGTTTCTTTCTTGTCCAAAAATGTGTATTTGCTGTGTAGTTCATGCAGTAATTCAACAGCACAACAGCCCCTGTGCAACTCCTGCTCACTGCTTTATGAGAGGTCTAACTTGACATTTTGACAGGAAAGAAAGGTTTCCAAAATGGAAAGTGTTCAACCTTGAATATCCACAGCATACTTCAGGCCAACACCTTGTCACGACAAAAGTGAGAGAAACATCAGAATCATCAGAAATGATCACATATTTGGCACTGGGCAAAACTTTTCGATGCATGGACAGACAAACGGACGAACTGAATGCATGAAGTGATACTTCACCGCAGAAATTTCAATAAAATTTTCAAGCCAATCTGCACAGACCGCACCAATATAATCCAAATGTGTTAAGGGTTTATTTTGGTCACACATACCATTCTGTCTGTAATGACACACACCAATTTTAATTTGTTTGGAGCATAATGCTGGCTTTCATAAAAGCTAGATAATCCATCACACTAAACATGATGTCTTTATTTGGTTTTGTTTCAAGTATTTTATTAATATTGAGTGTTTTCCAGCAACAAAATAATTTACAAACATGGTTTTGGTCCAGTTTTATCATACTCCTGTTTTAAATTATTAGCAGAGAACTTACAGGTAGAACTGATGCTGTATTTCTGCATTTGTAAAGAATAACAGCAATACAGTGAAATCAAATAATCTATTTAGATTACTGATAACTTTGATACTCAACTCTATATCTCACTTCAACCAGGAAGGTGCTTGCCAACAACCAACCATCTAATTATCTAATTAGTAGTAATTCACAAAGTCTTCTATCCAGTTTTACATTGTATGGGACAACGTTGACACGTCTTTATTCTAAAATTGCAGTTGTAGAAGAAACCCCACAGGGCAGATTCCAGACCCTAAAGTTGAGCTGCAGAGGCAGATCACATTACAGCTTTCATCAGACACATCTTCAAAAGGTGTCCGACAGCTACTAAACTGCCCCAAAAGTCAACTTTGCACTGAGGCTCCTTAATAAGTCCTGTCTGTGACTTGGACATCACCCCTGAGTGTCTGATTCTTATCTCTGAACAAAGCCTGTTATCACGTCCCATGTCAAGATCTGTGATTTCTCAAGGAAGCCCCACAACCAGTCATGCAAACCAAACATCTACCCTAAATAAGCTCATGTTACTCTACCCGCATACTGTGGAATCCATTTTAAAGACTTTCACAGTTAGAAAAGGACACATTTGTTTGATCTTTTCCAATTCAAATTCAGCTCATCTTACTTCGAACTGCCAGGCATCTGTCTAAAATTCCTCCCACACGTGTACTCTATAACTTCTGGTGGTTGGATGAAGAGGGAGAAAATGCATACAGATTCTGAAAATACAAGGTTTTCATGCTTCTTTAGAAAATGAAACTTATGAGTTGATTGACAGAAATTAATCAGCAACAATTCGGACAATTGATTAAGAAAGTAATTTTTACACAAAAGAAAAATATAAAATTTTAATGGGTATTTTTCACTATTTTCACTAGTTTTTATAAACCAATTAATCATTTAATCCAGAAAATAATGTCCACATTACTCGTTAATTAAAGTTATCAATATTTGTAGTTTTGCTTGTGTTATAATGCAGAGAAACAGTCAGAAAAGTTGATATTGTCAACAAATTCCACTGTCCGATCAACAGTTGCTGCTGGTTTTCCTCCACCAGCTCATTTTCTGCCTCTCTTGGTTCTCCTAAGGGACACTTAAACAAAGAGATGAGCCCTCTGGGGAATCTGGCAAACAAATGCCCTGCAACCACTAACTCTACAACAGCAAAAAACAAACATAATTAGTCCTGCACTATGAATCAGCTGAGGGGGAGAGTCCCACACAATGCATGAAATGTGAGTTAAATCTGGCCTTGTACCATTGCACTGATCCCTGGGCCTCAGGGGTTGGGATAGCATTTACAGACAGCTGACATAAGACCCTGTGATCCTGCTCTATGCATCAATTCATATACACCCCCTCCACCCCTTCATACAAAGTTGACTTTAAAGAGCACATACTGTTTTCTTATATTAACTACAGCAACTGGATGTGTGCAGACTTCATGTTATATTCACTAAGTAAACCTGAAAAGTTTCAAAAAGCAGTCATAACCAGCCTATTTAAGACTGAGGACAACTAAGTTTCTAAACCTACAGTTTGTTGCTTAGTTTAAACTAATGAACAGACTAATCAGACAAAAACACTGCCAGATGTATGCCATATCCATGGCATGGCACAGCCCATTACCACAAGAGGCAAACACCATGAAAGCCGGTCTGGTAAGCCCTGAGGTCGTCATGAATATTCATATGCACATGTACACACTGAACACAGAGATGTCTTTTCACCATCAAAGTCAGTCTGGATTTAAACTGACTTCATTTTAATTTGACGACAGATGTGAATGCAAGTTTATGTGACTGCAACTGACTGGCACATTGCCAGACATCATGAGCTTTATCAATTAAACTGGATAGACATATTAAAAAAAAAAAAAAAGTAATTTAAAAGATACATACATCGTCTAATAATGTGCTCGGATGGTAAATGCATTGCACAACATTTAACAAAGGTTTTTTTTAGTAGCCATGCTAGCAGTGTGGTCTAAAGATGACAATGTAGACTGAAAAATCTCAACAACTGTTGGATATATTGCATGAACTATGGTACAGATATCTGGAACCCTGCCTCAAGTTTCTTTGGTCGAAAACAAAATAGACTCTGAAACATAAATAAGTTATTTTGGTGGCTGTCATAATAAATTACTTTTACCATCAGGTGCTCTTTGACCCTTTAATGTCCATAAAAATACAGACTTTACCTGCTGTATTTACTATTGTGTTACTTGCGTAATATGTACTCATGGTATCAGTTTGCAACTTAATCCTGGTGATGAGCTGAATGCTAAACTAAATATATATTTGCAGCTTCCAAGTGACATTGACACAATGGTTTGGCAGTTTAACATAAACATAAGAGCAAATGAAATCAGACGACTTTGCATTCCTCAAAACAATGACGTGGTCTTGGGGGGACGCCTTAAGCAAATTCTGAAGACAAGTCGGTGGCATCTACATTGTTCCAAGAGGAAACATATCTCATATCCATTACAAGAAAACAGACGTAAAGATGCAAGTGAAATCTCCAACCAATGACATACTGCTGTGGTCACATTTCATACACACCTAAACCCCTCAGGATATAAAGAAATCTGTACTTGCCACCCACCGGGAGCAAAAGAGTTTACCCTTTTTATTAATCCCTGATTAATGGGTAACTTTGCTCAGACTCGATGTTATTCAGTCTTGGGCTCATGATATTACATTATTTTGACAAACAAGTTTAATACATGTCCAAAGAATTTGAAAATTCTTTCAATTTCTGTATAATCCAGCTTATCATAGATCTTATTGGCAGATTTAAGCTTATCATAGATATAATGTATGTCGTAAATGGTCAAATATCTGCGTATATGTCAGCCTATAGGTAACTTATAAACAGTTTATGTCCCAATTTGAGTTACATTTTCCAGTAGTTTATATTTGAGTTTATTTTAATTATATGTATGTATATTGGTTACAATGCTAGTAAAGGTTTGGGTCATTTTACTTTCAGCAAGAAAATGACACTGCTCTTGTGTGTAATGTGTGTAATGCAACAGGTTAGAGGTTTAGAGGTGCTCGTAGGTTACCTTCTGACAGAGGCAGTCCAGCTGTTTTTCCGTTTCCAGTCTGTAAGCTAAGCTAAAAATAGCCAGGCACTTGAGGTAGCTTCATATTTACCTTACAGACACTCACTCAGCAAGAAAGAAAATAAGCGTATTTCCCAAAATAACTTTCTTTGAACTGCCAAATATTAATATGCGTATTAGCCTCCAAAATCCAGTGTCTTAATAGATTTATTATCAACTTTCAGTTTCATTAGTTTCAAATTTTTCAACATTTGTGTTTCAAAATGAACAAATGTGTAACTCACAACAATGGTCTGGTTTGCATCGCCAGGTAGAAGAAAAACACGTTAGAGCCAAAAATGAACTGTTCTGAAATCAAATTTTTGTTTGGCATCAGTATTGCTGGTTTGGACACGTTGGAGGTACAGACTTCCAGTTTCTTGAAATACAGGCTTTCCATGTGGGTGGTATGTTATGTAGTGCCAGCTGTACGTGCAAAGCTTCAAAGCTTAATAACTAAAAAAGCTAACATGACATTAACTTAAATTTTACATGAATATTCTTATTAATGCTTAATTACTAACATCTACAGTCTATTAAGTTACAGACTAGAGATGGTGAGCTCTTTCGCTACAACACCACATTACACATTTATTAAGTTAACCCCACCCTTTATTTGCATATGGCTCTTTCCTGTGTGCTTTACTGTGTCAGTCAGAACTGTTGACAACAACAAGAGCAAAGTAAATATTCCCAGGCTCCGTCCGCTGCACTCAAAAAGGAGGGGGCATGAGAGAGGTGTGTGAGTAGACACAGGATGGGGGGCACAGCTCAGAAAAGGCAGGAAGGAGGCAAAGACCATTGTGGTGTAGAATTTCTCTGTAACGTGAGCCCCTGCTTGTTGCCCCCCAGTAGAATGTGCCTTGTCCGATGGATTGCACGTCAGGTGCATGCAGCTGCTAGTGAAGCTCTGTTTGCAGACCAAAGAGGGAGAGAAGTGGGAAAAGGAGGAAGGAATGGCTTCTCAATGAAGGCGATACTGGAGGTTTTATGTCTCTCCGACTGGCACTAATGGGACCCTTGCCAAGACTTGGATTGTGGCCCAAGAGACTGCCATGTGTCCCACAGATGGGCCTTCTAAATATGAAGGGACATCATGTACAGATGGCCAATTTTGCCTGTGCAGAGTTTAGAGACAAATGGCCAAATCTGGCAAAGACTGAAATAGGACTAATGAATGTGTTATTTTAAAACAAAGAAAACAAGACAGTCCTATTTTATATGGATGTACACATCTAAATATATGCATGGCCTCACATATGCATTCATAACTGTAGTATGTTTAGCCTAAATAATGAGTGACAATATAGAAAGTGTGACAAAATAGGTTCACTTAGTGTCATTTCTATTACAGAGGAAACAAACTAAGTCAGCTTCTGGTTTACATTGTTACTCTATGATGTTATGTAGCATATGTATCTTTTAATCTTCTTCAAGCGCTTTCTTTTTTAAATGTTACATACTAAAAGTTGTTTATTTTTGTCTAAAGACAAAGATTGCACTGCTCATTGCAACGTGTGGACATATTTAGGTCTAAACACACCTAAATACAACAGCAACATTCAAGCAAAGTAAGTTTGTAGAAACTGTTTGATTACATTAACCTCAAGAGAAACAGAGTAGAGGGGATACTTTCATCTCACAACTAAATTGATCACGAGACGACACACTTCAGGATCTGTCTAATGAACTGAGGTGACAATGACTTATTGACTACATTATATACTCAACCATGCTTTTAGTGTAGCTATTAATTCAGACTGTTGTGTGGGTTTTTCAATGCTTAGTTCTGCGGGTCGCTTTCTCACAACACTCGCTGGAACACATGTGAGGCTGTTTCTGTTCCTGTGTTGGCCGATTCAGATTCCACATGTTATGTATATATCTGTTTTGTTCATGTCAGTGTTTCCCATACATTGATTTATTTGTGATCAGCACTGACCACCACATATTGATTTCAAAAATGATTATAGGCCTATTTAAAATCATATGATTGTAGAGGTGTGCACAGATTAGTTTCACTTAGGTCCTACTCAACAATCAGAGCGGGTGCAGGGCGTGTACATTTTACAACAACAAACGAAACTAGAGGAAAACGAGGGATAATGGCGCCAGACGCACCGCCACGGGCTGCGGCTGTGCTGTGGTTTTGTCCAGCGGCAACTGTGCTGCTTGAGGCGGCTTCTGTCAAAAATAGACTGACAGTGAATATTGAACTTTAGCTAAACTTTTTTAAAAATCGCAAATTGAATCATAATCGCAATATCTGGCAGAAAAATCGCAATTAGATTTTTTCCCCAAATCGTTCAGCCCTATGTGGCACGCCATCAAAACCACTGGTGTAGAAACACACTGAGCTGGAGCACATACAGTGACATGACGCCTGCTGCCTCCCCTCACCCCCACTCTTCCTACCGAACATTAGCTACCCTCCAGGTGGTCAATGGACATAAAGCTGTTACTGTGATGTAGAGACAGTGCACAGTTAAAACATTACATGCAAAAGAAAACTTTTTTACAGATTAATAACTTACTACTCTGAAACTCTTGCTCCAGTGTAGGTTGCAAAGTTGGTTTGGATTGTTCTGCCTGTGTTTTGGGATCATGCTCGCTGAACCGAAGCCACGATTACGGGCTAAAGTGGCTTTGTCACACTACTAACAGAAGTGAGATTCTGAACAGAAGTGAGATTCTTCACTCACTAGCTAAAACGGAGCCAAGTAGTATTTTACACGTACAAGGAATTTGCTTTGGTGATAAATTGCTACACATAGACAAACATACAGTAGACATAAATAAATGTAGAAATATATAAATATGGAATAAACAAATGCAAGTTATATAAGAATAATAAAAGAAAAGAATAGAGGAAATTAATACAATCGTATCACAATTGCAGGGAGTAGTTCTTTGACCAGGAAAACACTGATTTCTCTATCAATGTTAATTTTAAGGGACAATTTAGGCTACCACAACAGAGTGGATGTCCATGTTGTAAGCAAATAAATGTGAGCAGATGACTGTGTCGACATGGATGTGTAACAAATACCTACTATCCAGCCAGGCAAAAACATAACTCTATGTTCATCACACTGCTCTTACAAAACTGTATACAAATAATCAATCCAGTGCAAGCAGTGCAGCCAAAACCAATATTTGGAATTCAAAGAGACTTTTAAGAAACAACCCTTAAAGCACTCTCCCAGCAGAGCAAGAATAAACTCTGATGTGGAACCCTGCAGCACTTTCAACACTTTTTTAAAAAATAGATGCAAAAAAACTCTGGAGACATTGTTCACGTTTCTGACACATTGTGTGATAAAAGTGTAGCGCTCTGGCACTACCATGGTGTGTTCTTCACCCCCGAATGCACATGGATGTTCCTCCATCTCATGTCTAATTTCCTACCTTCTTCTTTTTGATTGAGTTTGCTTAAACAACCATCTCAAGCTCTTAAAACAATCTTCTCTAGGGCAGATGTTCCCTGTATAGATTTTTCACTGTGTTGAATGATGAATAACAGTCAAGTCAGGGATGTTTTGGACAGTACTTCAGCACCAGAAAGGTAGTCAATACGGGAGAAATTCCCTCCCAGAAGGCCAGGGATCAAACTACAGAAGCAGCTGTTGGATATAAAATCCCACTCAAGCATCAACCATCCACTGACTGCAGAGATACACCAGACATGCAAGACTAGGCTCTTGAAAACTGTTCAGTTTAGACTTAAAGGTTGATGTAAGCTGTGATCCTGCCAGCTAAACAGCTACGGCATAGACTTTCTAAAACATGTTTTGGATCTTCAGAGCATGCACAAGCTTTCATCCAAGGACTGACACAACAAACACCAAAATGCTATGCTTTTAGAGCAAGGCAAATGCAAGGTTTTAGGCAATTTGAAGCCGCTCAGCAGACAGGTTTGGCAGATTTAAGGGGATAACCTTTACCTTTTCTTAGAAATCAATCCCTGTTTTTAATCCTTTAAAAACAGGGATTGATTGTTGATTGTTATTAATGAAAGTAATCAAGCATTACTAGCATTAGCGTTGTGTTGGTGCACCTGTCAATATACCCTGTCACTTAAAAATTACATATAAAAAAATATTGACTTTAGTACACCAGAAATACATCAGTAAACAGGAAATATAACAACACATAAATACAATTTCCCAAAAACAGTGAAAGTGTTATCCTGAACAGATCTGATTTCCTACAATGTCCACTCTTGGCAACTAACGCATGAAGAACATTTTCATAGTTACTTTAAAGCAAATCAAAGCACTTGGTATGGAAGTGGTGGTCTTTGTTAGGTATTGAACAAGCCAACATTGACTTTTTCAGAATATAACAAAAAACATCACAATCTTTCTTTAGCTGTGCTGTCTGTTGCTATCAAGTCCTGTTTAGGTCCAGAAGTCACTGGTGAATGCATGCAGACAAACGCCCACAAGCTTGAATATTCAGTGAAAGTAATGTAAAGAGCTAATTCAATAGGATGTACAGTATTTGATTGTTCCCAATACTGACATGTTAGTTGAATTAGCTTGCATATGCCTAATGTTATATAGCAAGGCACCATTATATTACCACAGGGATCAAACAGCACACTCTCTTTAATGAAAACAATGAGCCAATACATTAGATTATATGGCTGTCATGCCTTGCTATCACTCAGGCAAATGCACTAATCCCACAAGAACAACTGCAGCCAACAGCTGCACACTTCCTGCTACATCTAGAAAGACCCGGCAGCAGAGTGAAGGCATTCTCAGGCATTCAGCCACAGAGACGGATGAAAGAGAGGTCAGGGAGACCAGCCATTATTTACACGAGGACACTGATTCACTGGGATACCTCATGACTCATTTTTGAATACTTCACTACTTTACCAGTACTTTACACACTACAAAAAATGTCTTATCTCGCTAATAAAGAATGATTAACGATTTCGTAACACCAAACAAAGATTTTCCTAAATGTAAGAATCATATCAAGCTGTCAGGGTTGTGTGTGTGGTGGTAGTAGGACCCAATTGCAGGACACGGAGAGGAGCAGGTAAGTTCAGTGGATTATT
>JAPMOB010207225.1:0-28920 GCA_029875015.1 Lepomis gibbosus | reverse complement strand
GAAATAGACCCGCGAGGAACCGCGATGTGCATGCAGCTGTCGGCAGCACGGAATGCAGCAAAACTCTGGTGATTGGTTGGAAAAGGAGAGAGAAAAGGGTCCTCAAAAAGCCTCAGTTTAGCTGGAAATTTACAGTGTTGAATGAAGTTGAATGAATGCTTGTTAAATGAGAGTGCAGCTTTGCACCTTCTCATGATTAAAGCGGAGCTACCATACGTAACCCCTCGGCTCGCAATCGCCACACAAAAACACACATGATTCGACTATCAGTCGACTACAGGCAGGACTTGACGATTCTGATTCGACTTTGTAAATCCTTAGTCGGGGACAGCCCTAATATATTGATTATAATAATAAGAGCAATGCAGGCGGCCTCTGTAATGGAGCAAGAACGCATCGTCTCACACGGTCAGCAGTGTTTTGTGTGCTCATGACATTGCAAGTTCATTCTTCCAAGAACGTCTAACAAGAACGTTCTCCCCAAGAACACAAAGTCCATTCTTTGTATTCTTGGTTTTTAGAAACGCCCTCTGGCTTGAAATGACATCCCAGGTTACTTTGGCTTCACTTCATACAAAGGCTATCTTTGAACACAGCCTGTGGTCTGAAGTGGTCTGCTCAAACATCTGAAACATGACCAGGAGACACAGCTACACTCTCTGTAAAGTGTAGTGCAGTAAACAGATGCAGAAGTATAAAGTAATACTGAAGTACAGTCAACACCAGTTGTCTGTAAATCCCTTTGAGCTGCAGTAACATGTCTGAAAGCTGAAGTACAGATCACTTTGATTGATTAGCAGAGGACATCAGGTGGTCTCATTAACATACTGTGGGGGGGTCAGAGGAACAGATTCTTGTTGCTGTAGGAGAAGAAGAGTGAGGAGGACTCTTTGTTGTCGAGTTTCTCTCCCACGTCCACATTCTGACATTCAGCTCAGTCTTTGCTTCTGATCTTACTTCAAACACTTCACCTCCTCCAGGACTGTGGTCCGGGTCACCGACCCGGTACCGTGGGCAGCAGCTCATGTCAGGTGGTTTCAGAACCAGGCAGGTCCAGTGTTGTTACACAGTGTCTGTTGTTGTTAAAATCGAGTGTTACACTTATACACCGACCTGCCCCGTAACACACAAAAGGAGACCTGGTCTCTGCAGGTTCACCTGCTGTGATTCCCAGATGACTTACTCTACATTTAACTGGGATATTTCATCCTCAAACACGTCTAACTCTTTTTATCTAGAATTTGTTTTACCTGAAGTGTGTCCAGATAAGAAGCTGGTTTGATCACCTTGTTTGTCTGTCAGAAGATTTAATTTGTGTGTTTGCTTGGCTTTATTTATGCTTTGAGTTGTTTGAGTTTAGTCATTTGTGATGTTGTGTAAGTTTCATTCCAAAAACGAATGTATTTTTGAGATGATCGTTCATTGAAATTAAGTTTTTGTACATGTTGCCAAGCTGGTTGGCAACATGTACAGCTGAACTGAAGCTGTTTATCGGATTCTGGCTTACCATTCCTTCTCTGCTTCTGATTGGCTAGTAGTCCTTAACTAGGAACTGCACTCCCAACAAAGATCATTTAGAGACAAGATGTATCACTCCATATATAAAACAAAGCGTTCAACACAGGGTGAAAAGAGGAGCTGCAGCAATGTGCAGTATGACAAAAAATATGGTGTTTTTTAAAAAATTTAAACAATCTAAACCTGTTCTGGTACAACTCTTAAATAATATTTTGAACCTGAAAATGAGCAGAATACCACCTCTTTAAAAATACCCCATTTAATAACCACAACCCCAGGCTTTGAAAGTGAAACATCAGCATGAAGTGTCCAGTTTTAGTGACAGCAGCTCAGCAACCAACGAAAACCAACAAAGACTGTAGCATTTTTCTGTTGTCTGCTGATTATTTTCAGATGGATGTCCGTTTCTATCGTCATTTAAATGGTTCTTTTTGGAACTGAAACTAACTAAACCTGCTGGACCATCTGCTAACTGCAGAAGAAGAATTCAGCAGTTTCCCTGTCTGACCCTTTAGTGAGCTCCTTTGCTTTCTGTCTGCTGCAGGTTTGTCTTCTTCCTGGATCCCTGCAACATCGATATCGTTCAGAGGAAGATCAAATCCATGGCTCTGTGTGTGTCTCTGTGTCCCACCGAGGAGCTGAAGACCTACCAGGACCTGAAGAGGTTCGCTATGCTCAACGGTGAGGTCACATGACTCATAACACACCTGAGGTGTCCTCGCAACAGAATGGTCTTTACATCAGGTCTTTTTGCTGCTTGTAGATATTAACCCCTTCACTAATTATGAAGAGGTTTAAAGTTTTCCAGAGATTATATGACGAGGCAGCTCCTCCCATGTCCCGTTACAGCCTACTGACATTAGTAATAAAGAACTGTGTCATCTGCGTAGAGGTGGAGTCTGGTGGGCTACGGCGGGCTCACCCCACCGTAGCGCTTGAACAGAAGCTAAGCTAACTGAGGTTCTGGATACAGTCAGCAGATACCGTATATGTTTATAGAAGGCACCCCACTGTTGTCTCGCACAGACTGGAAGAACTGCAGATTACATCTGGCGCGGACATGTAGGGATCTGATCTGGTCACACCTGCTCCTTGCCGCCACCACAATATCTGAACGTCATTTGAGCCACACAATTGGCTGAATGTGTTTCCCGGCTTGGCTGTTTAAAAGGGGGTGATTGGTTGTCTGGCAGGAGAGGCGGGACATGTGCAAACAGCCTCCATCTTTGGCGTCACAAACTTTCGCCATAGAGATCTATCCAGGGTTCTTTAAGTGGTGTGTCTCTTTTCTAAATCGTCTCTGCTGGTTCTCATGTTGGACGGTCTGACCTATAAGCAGAACAGTGTAGGTGCCCTCCCTGATGACTGCATAAGACATTTAAACATTGAACAAACTGACTTCTTCTTCCTTGTAGCTCAGTCGTGCGGACGCTCGCCGTCACGTCATGGTGATGATTTAATGTCTGCAGGCTTGTGACCTGACACACGGCCAGCATACGTACTGTCCACACAGAGTACAGTAACAAAGGCAGCATTAAGTCCTGTGTCGTTGGTGCCACTCGCCTCCATTTGTCCTCCATCATGGCTGCTGTGTCTCAGTGTGTCCAGTGTTGAAAACGTGACAGCAGACGGTTCATCAGGGGACGTCACAGCTCCTCCGGCAGCCATGTTGTTCATGAAAGGAGCCTCTGTCACAGAAACACAGAGGAACCAGTTCATCAGTCTGAGGCTGCTCTGGAGGAGGTGTTTCTCTTATTTTGTCCACCCTTGGTTAGTCCCAGCTGCTCACCTGTGTGTTTCCGTACAGCAGCACTTCAACATGTAGTCAGTCCTCTTCCCTGACACTTCTGATACTCTCTCGTGTCTACACGCTACATATGATGCTACAGCTGGTTAGCTTAGCATAAAGACTCGAAACAGCTAGCCTGTCTCTAACAAAGGGAACAGAATCCTGTAAAGCTGATTAACACGATATATCAGGTCAGTTTCATCTCTGCGGGGTGAAGCTGGAACCTCCAGGAGTCCTGATGATCCTCGGAGGTTAAAACAGTTTTATGTGGTGCTGTGTATTCAATACTGCAAACTCATACATTTATTATCTCCACCAGGCGTTTAGTCGTGTGTGTTGTGGGGACAAAGTGGTAAATCATTATATTGGAGGGTGAAGGCTGTGTGTCCTTCCCTTCTCACAAGCCGTTCAGTCCTGCACCCTGCCTCAGCCAGACTCAGAGGACTTTCAGAGTAACATTGACTTATGCTGCTTTTTTTGTTTTTAATGTCTCTTCTGTCAATCAAACTCAACAGTTCCTGTAGACTCTTCACAATAAAAGCCTCCCAGGAGTGAATGAAAATAGCGTTAGAGTTAAAAATACCCCATTTAATAACCATAACCCAGGTAGGCTTTTAACGTGAAACATCAGCAGGAAGTGTTGAGTTTTACTGACAGCAGCTCAGCACCCATCGAAAACCAACAGACTGCAGCGAACGATTCTTTCTGTTATCTGCTGATTATTTTCAGATGGATGTCAATTTCTATCTTCCTTTAAGATAGAAACTTATTTACTTACTGTTCTGAGTGCAGAGGTGCGTTCACACTGACAAGTATGGCAGAATGCAACAAGAGTACCTGGATGATGTACTCATAACAGTTACAAATGTGAGAGTGGAAACTTCTCACCCTCAACAGTCGCCATCTGGGCTACGTAGCGGGAGGGGAAGGGCCACGAACGGATTTTCAAAGTAGTGAAAATGGTGTCTGAGGAAGCTGCAGCAGCTGCGATCGTAAGAGCAGAAGTACATTTACTTTAATTAATCTGATTAAAAAATTACGTCAAGTGAGCAAACAAGCCGGCAGATATTTTGGTGGGAGACCATCGCGGTCAAATGATGGTGGTAATGATCCACCTGGTTAGAGGAGGAAGAAGAAGAAGAAGAAGTCGGATGTTTTGATCATTACTTCCAGTTAGTGCACAACGGCCATGTTTGACGATGCCACGCTGTTGAGATTCTTTTAAGTTTACTAAAGTACACAGAATACTGCATGTTAGTGTACTGACGCTGCAGTTGTTAACCACGTTTCAGCTGGAGCGGCTTCAGGCGTCCTCGGAGCTGATGAAGAGGATAAAGATGATCTCATCATGTTCTTATTTTTCAGGTTCGGAGCTCTGTTCCTACGAGTTAGCAGGTCATAAATATCCCGGGCTACCTGAGAGGTTCTTGAAATGTCCCAAACTTCCTGTTCCGCCCAGGTACGTCCGGCTTCACCTTCAACACCTCTGACCTCCTCGACCTCTGACCCCCTAACGTCTGACACCTGACCTTTCTGACTTCCCTGACCCCCCTGACCTCCTCGACCACTGACCTCTGACCGCTTCGAACTCTGATCTCCGACCTCCCTGACCCCTGTGTCTCCTCAGTAAGCCGCTGCCGGTGTTTAACCGCTGCACTCCGCTGGATGTTTCCTGTTATGCGAAGTTTGCGGAGGCCGTGGTGACGTTTGTCAGCGATAACAGCGTCCTGCACCGACTGATCGCCGGCGTCGCCGCCAGTAAAGAGATCATCATCGGACTTTGTGTCCTCGCTCTGGGTAAGAAGCATCATCACTGACCTCAGATCCTTAAAATTGTTATTTATCATGAAATAATAATACATTTTTATTTCTATAGTGCTTCTCAGGACACTCAAAGATTCTTTACAGTAAAACCAAAAGTTATGTAAATTTAAAAACAGATGAAAAACATAAATAGCAAAATATATTAACAGTAGGTAAAAACATGCAGAACTACATAAGAGCGACAGGGCGACCATATAAGTAACAAACAGCAGCAGGTATAACATTATTTGATGTTAAAAGCTAGTCTAAAATGGTGGGTTTTGATAAGTGATTTGAAAGAGTTGTGTATGTGTAAGGAGTTCTATAGGGAGGGGGGGGCTTTAAAGGTGAAAGCTCTGTTGCCCCAGGTACGGGGCTTGGTCCTGATTTAAGGTGAGAGGAGTTTAGTGTTGGAGGAGCGGAGTTTACGGGAGGGATTGTGGTCGTGAAGCAGGTCTGTGAGCTAGGAATGGGTCTTGTTATGGAGGGCTTTGTGTATGAGGAGGAGGATTTTGTACTGAATGCATTGGAGAACAGGAAGGCAGTGAAGTTTCTGGGGGACGGGGGTGATGTGGTCACGGGTGCGTGTGTGGGTGAGGAGGTGGGCAGCAGAGTTTTAGCTATACTGAAGTTTATTTAGGGCTTTAGTTGGTTTGCATCCAGGTTTGTATGTCGGTGAGGCAGCTGGTCAGAGTTGCTGAGGCAACTTTGGTGATGTAGATCTGGACGTCAACGGCATAGCAGTGGAAGTGGAGACCGTATCTACGTATGATATTAGTGTCAGGATGTAAATGATAAGCAGAACACCATCGCAGTGCTTTTATTATACATTTCCTCAGCTGGTTCTTATAGTTTTATTAGATGTCATGTAAGTTCAGCTCCTCAGTGTCTTCAGGTTCCTCTGACCTCTGACCTCTTCCTGTCTGTCAGTCCTCTCTATGATCCTCATGGTGATCATTCGCTACATCTCAGCCGTCCTCGTCTGGATCCTCACCTCGCTGGTCGTCCTCGGATCCCTCGGTGAGGTCACTTCCTGTTTACTCTGCTGAAATGTTTCTGTGGTTTCAGTCCATGAGGAGACGGATCTCGTTCTGTCTGAAAGGGGTACCACGGTATTTTTAACCCTGGGTCCTGTTTTCACGCGTGTTGGTGCTGAAATGACTCGTAGGTGCAGGAAGCTTTGGATCGGTGCAGCGGACGCTTCAGCCGGGGCGTGCCGCCTACTGTGACACCAGGTGCTCTGACAGCATCGTGAGAAGGATCTCTACGAGCGACTCCTGCTGGAGTGGGAGGAGTTTGTTGTGTTGGAGTAAATTTGCACAGTGATGTCACAGCACCTGAAATTTAACAGTCGATAATAAGAAACTTCCACAGTCATCTATATTCGATCCCATGGAAAAACAAAAACAAAACAGTAAATCCCATCATGCACTGCTATAGACACTCCTTTAATAAAAACATTCAAACGTTACCAAGAACTGCTGAAAGAGGTCGTCTAGGACAGGTGAGAGGTGGTTTGATGTCAGTAGATTCACAAATGAGCAAGAGGTTGAAATTACAGCCTAGGAATTCTCAGATTTAATTTTCTTAACTAGCCTCTCAGGTGTGAAATGTTTCAGGGTTGGCTCTGTCTTTACTGGCAGTGGTTTGAGATTTTTATATTACAAAGCAAACAGTTACTGAAATGGATTGTACTGACCTTTTCAGACGGTCACTAACTCCTCCTGTAGAAACAGCAGCGCTGGACAGACATTCACTTCTTAGAGCTGCAAACTGCATCGTCACCTCTGGTGATCCAAACTGTGAAGCGCCTGGATCATCTCTACATGAAGTTCTACGAGCCGTGAAGTTCTACGAGTCGAGGCGGAGCTGTCGCTGCAGTCACTATCCTCCTCGTGTTGGATCTCCGGTACCTTCAGTACCGAGCAAAACGAGTACCGACATGTTTTTAGAAATTTAGTATGGACTTGGTACCCGTTACTAGCAGCTCCTCTACATAGACAAGAAAAATCTTCTTGCAACAACTCACCTCTGATCAGATTTCAGAGCGAGACTTCCTGTTATGAACAAAGGGGGTCACCTGGAGTCCCTCGTAGGGATTCTTACCATGATGCTGTCAGACACCTGGTGTAACAGTCTGAGCCTGTCGGGGGCAACAACAAGCTCTTTCTGTGGACGCCATTTCGACAGGAAGGAATCCGCTGCAGCTTCCACTGCACAGAGTCAGAACATTCTGTATCTACGAGTCATTTCAGCACCAACATGTGGAAGCAGAGAACAGGTTTAAAAACACTGAAACTACCCGGTAAAAGCCCGTTCTGTCTGTTTTAATGAACTGAACGGCGGTCTGACTGTAGAGGAGAGAAACTAAGTTGGTCTTGCGTCTGTTCCAGCGGGGACCAGCGTCCTCTGGTGGCTCTACATCGACCACCGGCTGTACGGGAACGACACCGCCACGAAGGTGACCAAGGAGGAGGCCAAAGAGGAGGTGGAGGTCAGCAAAGACAGCGGCCAGGCGCTGCTCGTCTACGCCGCCGCTGCCACCGTCTTCACCGTACGTGTGAGGGGGAGGGGGGTCTGCTGGGACGCGATTGGCTGTGGCTCTCTGTCCAAACTGCTTTTTTGCTTATTTAATAAAAGATGACAGAGGTTTGTATAGGTAGAGCTGATCATCAGAGGGGAAAAATCAGGATTAAAGCTAATAAATACTTTGGGTTTGCTTCCTCTTCAGAGTGAATATAGCGGACTTTTGTTTAAACGTGTGAGAAAGTGAAATATTAAGCTTTACAGTCCAGCAGGGGGCGCTCTCAGCTGCTCTTCTTCTGCCTCTCAGATCATCCTGCTGTTGTTGATGCTGTTCATGAGGAAGCGAGTCGCTCTGACCATCGCTCTGTTCCATGTGGCGGGGAAAGTCTTCATCCACCTGCCCCTGCTCACCCTGCAGCCATTCGTCACCTTCCTCGCCCTCCTGCTCTTCTGGATCTACTGGATCCTGGTCCTGCTCTTCCTGGGGACCACAGGTCAGTTTAAACACCACAGCCGTCATCATGCTGCTGTTCTTCCATCAGCTGATCATCCATTAGCTTTAGCTCAGTCTGTTGGGACTTGCCGTGCGAACCGGTGGGTCGAGTCCAGCACGAACTCCAGCCAATACCCGCTGACACCGGGCAAAAGGCAGGCTACACCTAATAAACCCAGTACTGTGTTGCAGACGTATGTTTGCAGTAGACCCCGACTGATATGGGTTTTTGGGGGCCGATGTTGATATTAAGGTGAAAAAGAGCCGATTTAAAGAATGATTTGGACAGTACAGCCCTCTCCTGTCCAAACAACACTTAGAACAGGCAGCTGTAAACAGATGGCTGAAAGAGAGTAAACGCAGGCAGTGTGAGCTTTAATCTGCCCTAATATCCACCTCCAATGTAGCACATCCACATCCAGTTTATCCCTGTACCAGCACGCTTTAATACAAGGTACAGGGTTATTTACTAGTCGTTATACAGCACAAGGCTGCATAACGAAATGTGTAGTTCCTTCGTGCTACACACACAACAAATAATAAGTGTAGGCCTATATTAAAATATGGTAACATAAAATAAAATAAAACAAAACAGTTATTTAGGGTGCTTTCACACCTGGATCGATTGGAGATGATGTTCCGAAACAAAGGGGCGTCATCTGCTGTCGGAGTTTTAACTTCCTGCGGCGCTGCTCAACGGAGCGTTCACAAACCCCTCTCTTTCATTTTATCACTGACCCGCTTGTAGACTTCAGTGTTCTTATATGTGGTGTACAACATCCGGGAGATGTGTTGTACCGACCAAACATCTATTTCACCTTTTTGCAACGCGAAGTCTACCCGCGACACATTTTGTGTTACTGTTGTCATGGAGATGTAACCCAATGGAATGTAGTGACATAATGGCGTAAGGAAAGATCTGGAAGGGTGAGCGATTTGGACCGCTTTAAACGGTGTGGTGTGAACACGAGTGACGTATTTAATTGATTCGGAACAAAGTATTCTGTTTCGGATCTGTTCCGGAACAAAACATATCGATCCAGGTGTGAAAGCACCCTTATATACAGACACGTCTCCACCCTGAAGCAGAGGCGGAGCCAGACGTTGTAAACATTTGAGGCTTAGCCGAAACCTAGAGGGGTCCGGGGGCATGCACCCCCCGGGAGAGTTTTTTCCCATTAAGTCGGCTAAATGCACTATTTTTCAAGCTGTTTGAGATGATAGACGATGATAAAAATCTAAACACTACCTGGGAAAAAGATGAACGTTTCTTTTGAAAATAATCGTCCTGTAAAGCTACAATCTATCTTTTATTTAATTGTTCTCCAGCTGTAGTTAATCCAAAACATGTTGAGGATCAATTTTTTCACTCCTGGCTACTAAAAAGAGACATAACTTATGTAATGTTACTATTTTTAAGTTACTTAAGGTACGGTATAAATTATGGTGTAACAGTTTCTGATCATCATTGGAGGTGAGAATCTCTCAGCACCTTATGATTCCATTTGATTACGATTCAAAGGGCTGCGGAGTGATTATAAAACGATTATCAAATCTTCGAATAATCTTTCTTTGTGATTTCTGGATAATTACTAAGCATTTAATTTGCATATTAAAATCCAAAACGTCTCCTCATCAGATTAAAAGGACTAATTTGCATCCCCAATTTACTTCATGGTCAACACCGTCCTTCTCTCACCCCTGCTACTCAGAAACTTGTATTTCTTATTCTCTTACATTTACTTCTGGCATCTGTTCTCCCTTTACTCATCTTCTATTCACTCCATTCTTTTAAACCTGCTTTCACATTTCACATTTAATTTCTGCTGGAGTCCCTCGATCGCCAATGTGCAGTTAATCCAGCTGCTGTCTCTTACTATGATGCCTATCCTTCCTCTTCCCCAGCTGACTCATCTGTGGGACAATATAGTCCCTCAAACACTCTGAGATCAGCTGACATCAGCTAGCGAGTAGTGATGAGTGGATGGCTAAATCTAATATCGTGGGGGGCGACAAAGCCTGGGAGGCTTGTTGGCATCACATTGAGTAAATCTGTAGCCTAATTATTTTCAGTGTTCGTATAATCTCTACGATTATATAAGTATTTGTATTATATTATGTATTTCTATTTGTATTTTATGCAAGACAATTTGATTTTCAATACTAATTAAAAGTAAAAAAACTTGAATAAAATAGTCACATTTATGAGAGAAACTTCACTCTGCAAGGCTGCAACATCACACGCACACGTTTGCCGTGTATTATGCGTGCACTGGAAAGTGATATTAAACTTTGCAATCAGATTTAGCAGTGAGGAAATACTCCTGAGTTTAGCCCACAATCACTATCATATGCACCTTAGGGAGTTTGCCTTGGATTGGGCGTATTCAGAAGAAAACAGAGTGATTTTCGATTTTTTTATGACATTAATTTCAGGGAATTTCCAATTTTCCTTCTTGTAAATTTCACACTTTCATCTAGGATTTTTTTTCTCAGTTAGGCCTATTAAGCCCCCACCCTGGCTCCGTATTTTCTGGACACGTAAAATAGTCAATCTAAATATGTGAAAAAAACTTCAATTATAGACTACAGATGGGCTCCATCTAAGGAACTGTCCCGTTAATTAATTTCCTCTCCTCTCAGATTTCCTCTCTAAAATCACAGCTCGGCCGCTCGCTGTCTGAACGTGATGCTGTTGTGTTCAGAACGACGTTGCAGCCGCAGTGAGACAAATCAGGATGAAATCTAAACATGTTTTATGAAATGGTGTGTATAAAACATCAGAAATATTCTGAAGCTCCAGGCGACAAACACCAAAAATGTAATTTACTATAATGAAAGTCCAAGAAAAGCAGCAGGTTCTCCCCTCTGAGGAGCCGGAGCCATTAAATGTTTCATGGATTATCAGAAGAGCTGCTGATTGTCTTTCGATCAACTAAAGTTTTAATAGATGAACCGCTGCAGCTTGTTTTACTTTCATCTCCAGATAATCATCTCTGAAACACAGTTTGGGGTGTAAAGATGTTCTCGTGCATCAACAAGCTGCTACGTCCCTCAAAGCATTATGGGAACTGTAGTTACCAAAACGAAGAGCTCATGATTAAGAAGGAAAAACAAAGTAGTTGAAAACCTGATGTTGGGGTGTCTGTGGTTCTGCAGGGAACCCGGTCCAGAACGAGGAGACGGGTCTGACAGAGTTCAGGCTGACGGGGCCTCTGCAGTACCTGACCTGGTACCACGCTGTGGGTCTGGTCTGGATCACTGAGTTCATCCTGGCCTGCCAGCAGATGACTGTGGCCGGAGCCGTGGTCACTTACTACTTCACCAGGTGAGCCCACAGCTGGTGGAATCTGTTCCCTCTGGACAGAGCCAGGCTAGCTGGTCCCTTCTGGTTTCAGTCTTTATGCTAAGCTAAGCTAGCTTCATATTTACAGACATGAGAGAGCATCGACCTACGACGCTAACGCCCCGCACAGGCAGAGGGGTCAACACGTGATCCACATTAATGAGGACTTTGTGTTTCAGGGACAAAAACCGTCTCCCCGTGACCCCGATCCTGTCTTCAGTCCTGAGGCTGGTCAGGTATCACCTGGGCACCGTCGCTAAGGGATCCTTCATCATCACGCTGGTCAAGGTCCCCCGACTTGTCCTCATGTACATCCACAACCAGCTCAAAGGAAAGGTACAGGACCCGGACTCACCTGTCGGACTCGGCTGATTCTGATCAGCTGGTTTGGTTTTTCATCATGTTCCGTCTGTGTCGCAGGAGAACGCGTGCGCCCGCTGTCTGCTGAAGACGTGTATCTGCTGTCTGTGGTGTTTGGAGAAGTGCCTCAACTATCTCAATCAGGTAACACTCAAACCTTCCTCCTCCTCCTCCTCCTCCTCTTCATCTGGTTTCATCCTGACGTCTCACCTGTGCTCTGATTTCCCAGAATGCATATGCAGCCACGGCCATCAACAGCACCAGTTTCTGCACGTCTGCACGCGACGCCTTCGTGATCCTGGTGGAGAACGCACTGCGCGTCGCCACAATCAACGCCGTCGGAGACTTTGTGCTCTTCCTGGGGAAGGTGAGTCTGACGGGCGTTTCCTACCAGCTGGTTCTGTTCCTTTACAGCGGGCCAAGTAAAGGAACCCAACTGTCAAGATTTACATTTACTCATTTCACAGACGCTTTTATCCAAAGCGACTTTCATTTGAGGAGCAACATACGAGCTTCGGTGCAGTGAGAGATCTATGAGTATCTGCAGATACCAGTAGGAGCTGTTAGCGTGTCGAGCATCAGTGAGGTAAATATCTGGGGAACAAAGTGAATGAAAAAGTGTTTCAATACAAGAGAGCTGTGAGGAGACGGAAGAAGAACACGTCACATCATTTAGGGTTCTTTCAGACTGACATGCACAGTCTGTCCTGATGGTGGCGCTACAGGAAAGATCACAGACACTAGTTGCGTTTGACTTCATGCGGCGCTGTGCAGCACTGACTTAACGTGATGCGTGCTTGAAATAAGGCGAGCCGGTTAGAAATTGTGTCTCACTTTTGCCAGACCAGACCCACAGCGAGTCCGGCGGCCGCAGCTGCGCAAATTTGGAACCACACTGTTACCTGGTCTCGCTGCGGTAGAATGACGGCGCCGTTTTTAAACCCCGCTCCTGAAGTCACCTGCAGCTCACATTAGACTATCAAGTCGGCGAAAGTCAGCCGCCGTCATCTCGAACGCTCGTATTCAGAAAGCGCTGCTCACGTTCACTCGTTGATCGATCGGCACCTCCTGCTGCTTTTTGGAAGGAGGTGACTTTGTTTACATGTTATGTAATTTAATATTTGGCGTCACTTTGTGTTTGAAAGCGGTGCGAACATTTAGGGCTCAGATTAGAGTCTGTGACGAGACGTGACAGTGCAGAGTAGGGGAGAGCGGGGCCGAAAGTACCATTTTTCAGAAAAACCTGATTTTAAAAGATGATGTTGTAGACAGTGACATATTTTTGCTGAGGTCACTAACTCACAGGTGTGGTCAATATCATACGTGACTATGACCTTGTAAATATGTAACTACAAATGTATTTTGTCCTTTATCTTTGCAAAAAATGTATAAATTACATTTTCATTTAATTTATTATGTATTTACAGTTTCTTCAAATGTTTCAAAAGTAATCCAACCGTATACTTGTTCAAAATGTTTTTTTATTGGCAGTGTCAATCCATTTTATAAAACATTTCTTCAACAATATGAACAGTATGAAAATTAATATTCATAACATAAACAAAAGCAAAAATAGTCATGTTTCTATCCAGCTGTTTTTATACGTAATTCCAAAATGTGGATGAAAACATCTGGCTGAATCAGACCTCTGTCTGTCTTTCTGACCTTCACTCTTGGCATAATCTGTTGGTATAATATCACATAAACATGTTTCAACACCTGCTGCAACACAGAGAAAGTCACCACATTAGCAGCGGGACAAAAGAGACACTTGTCACTTTCGTCCTGACATCAACACGATTTATTTTTACACTGAGAAACTGTGACAGAGCAAACTTCAGGGTGTGTTAAAGCACTAAATAACCCTGAACCCTGACAGATGAAACGAGAGACACAACTCGTTATTTGAAAAACAGCACCGCTTCAGAAATTTACGGGAAACGATGACGAAATGTGGCAGCTCCATCAAGGGTTGCGTGCTGAAGGTGCTGACACAGCTTGGACTGCAAATGCTCTGAGAAAATCTCCTTGTTACTTTCCCTCTGGTTTACCCCTACTGAGAACAAGATCAGCAGATATTTTAATACTATTTTAAAGCAATATTCATTAATGAAATACACGACAGGGGGGTCTGGGAGTCGTCCTACAGAGGATTTTGAGAATTAAACACTTAATTTCTTCCTTTCTGGAGACATTTTCTGCACCAATAAATGGTGGAAATGTCTTTATTTATATAAAGGAGAATAAATAATTCAGGTGGCAGGTGAGAATTCAGAATATAAAAATATAACAGAATAAAATGCAGTAATCAGTATTTTTTTGTTTCTTTCTATGTTAACTTTTCACTACATGTTTTCTTATTATGCCAAAAAAACGCTCACATTTGTTATTTAACATTCCTTGTTGCTGTTTTTTTCAGAACGTTTTTAACATTTGCTTTCAGAAAGTGGTGGGGACATGTCCCCAGCGTCCCCAGGGTAAATGATATTCGTGCTCGTACAGCGGGGGGGGCAGGCGTGAGGTCCAGGGGTCTCTGGTGGACTGACCATCTTCAGACTGAATCCTCTGTTTTTGTTCTTTAGTCTCTGAATTTTCAGTTTCTTTGACATTTATATAAAGATGGTTTATAAACTCCCGATGTAAGGACGGAGTCTGTCTCCCACACGTTTAAATCTCTGTGTTACCTCAGATCCTGATCATGACGTCGACGGCGTTCGCCGGCGTCCTCCTCCTGAACTACCAGCGGGATTACGCCGAGTGGCTGCTGCCTCTGATCATCGTGTGTCTCTTCTCCTTCCTGGTGGCTCACTGCTTCCTGTCCATCTTTGAGATCGTGGTGGACGTCCTCTTCCTCTGTTTCGCTATCGACACCAAGTACAACGACGGCACTCCGGGGAAGGAGTTCTTCATGGACAAAGCTCTGATGGTGAGACGGCAGCAGCCTGAACACGCCGGGTCTTAGATGAAGCTCTCCTCGACATACACACACACAGGAAATTCAATTCAGTATTTAGAAAAATTACCAATAGGAGGAGCCGGCAGTCGGTGACAGAGGTCCAAATTGTAAATCATCGCCCCCCCGTTTAGTTCCGCTTCTTCTGACACGTTCCAGCTACGGCGGTCGTCCCGCTCTGTCGGCTCTGAGCTACATAACACGATTGCTCCTCCATTTGTCCAAATTTCTCCTCTTACTTCACTATGTAAGGTCTTTATCCACCACTGAAAGAAACACGGTTACGGTTCTTATATTGCATTTTATTTCCACAGATCCTCAGAAGTATCACACACTGAACCTTTAAACTACAGCTGGAACAATTATTTAATGAACTGTCAACTATTAAATTAATCGATTAAATCAGTTTGAGTGAAAAACAGAAAATATTCTCTGATTCCAGCTTTTTAAATGTGAATATTTTCTGTTTTCTTTGCTCCTCTGTAAACTGAAGATCTTTGTGGACAAAACACGACGTTGAGGACTCGAGCTTTGGGAAACACCGACATTTTTCACCATTTTCTGACAGTTTATAGACAAACAGCTGATCGATTAGAAAATAATTGCAGCCCTACTTGCGTTAAATTAGCTGAAGCTGAAGCGTGGACACAATCAACTAGTTACTCACTGGAGATCTGTCATGTGTTCAATTTCCCACTAAAATATCGACCTTTTGTGATGAACAAGAAAATTCAGGTTTCCCATGACGACGACCTCACACACGTAACCGGAAGCTAACCAGGAGTTTAAATCCTGTTAAGTTAATTTAATTTGAACAAAGCAGAAATGCGTTTAAGGAAGTAAAATAATTGTTTTAACTCAAAGTTTGAAGTTGAAACAAGTAATAAAAGAACAGCGTTGAGAACGGCAGTTAGATCAACTCTCACAGACCTCAGAGGCGACCAAGGTGGAAGTGACATCACACATCATGAGGTCATGTGACTTCACCTTCAGACGTTCAAGATGTTGTTTGTGATAATAATGATATTGTGAGACTCAAGCTGCAGAGAATTGTGGGAGTTTTTTGTCCTTCTGACTGTTTATCTCCATCCACCCGTGACCCCGCCCCTTCCCCCGTAACCCCGCCCCTGCAGGAGTTTGTGGAGAGCAGCCGGCGGTTGGAGCGTGCGGTGGAGCGTGGGCGGAGCCGGGTGAAAGAGGCGGTGTCGGAGGGGGCGGAGATGAAGCCCATGGTGAGTGACAGCGGAGGGGGCGTGGCCAGGCGGAAGAGCTCATCGCAGGATGTGGGGGCGTGGCTGTGGGAGGAGGAGTGGGAGGAGCATCAGGAGTTCCAGGTGTACTACCTGCTGGTGGGGGTGCTGGTTGACTGGGTGCTGACGGAGCAGAGCGACCTCGTCCTCTGTCTCACCGAGGACGTCGTCCTCTTCCTCTGCGTCTGCCTGCCCACCTCCACCCTCTTCCTGTTCGTCAGCCTGCTGCACACGCCAAGCCCCGCCCCCTCCAGAACCAAATCAGCCGCCGTCACCGCCACGTGCTAACGGACACGTGCTAACAGATGCATGCTAACAGACATGTGCTAACAGACACAAGCTAACTGATGCATGCTGATTGGATGAACACTGAGGCATGCTAACCTGACTCTTTCCCTTCATCATCATCATCATCATCACAGCTGCTTCCTCCTTGTCATCGACTTTCTGCTGACGTGTCCGTTTTGTTTTTTACTTTTGTATCTTTTATATTTAAACAGTTTTCTGGATGTTTGTTTGTTTGTTGTTTGTTTTTCTGTGCGGCCTTATTTTCTCACCGCGCTGCTTTACGGACTCATCAGCAGCTTCCTGCTCATGTTTACGTGAAACATGATTGGTTCACTAATCTGAATGAGTCCAGACCACAGAGAGACGGTGTCTGCTGGGTCCTAGCTTCCTCTGTTAAATCACTTCACACCAGATCACGGAGGGAGTTTAAATCTGAGATTAGAAACAGCCTCCAGAGAATAAAGTTTGGATGCCCTCCAGCCTCGTGGTGCTTTTAGCTCCTTAAAACAAACAGAGAACAACGTTTTTTTCTTTGTCCAAAGTAATAACATGATTCACAGAGAACAAAAAAAAACAAATCCCACATTAGAGCAACGTTTGGGAGAATAAACTTAATTTTCAAAGTCTTGGTAATGTTTAATTTCTTCATCTCACAGTACTCAAATTTATCTTCCGACCCCCAAGTTTGAAATCGGTATCGTAGGGAAATGAATGCTGATGCATGCTGATAAAGACAGAAGGTCATTTTTAAACATCAGATTCATTAAAGCCCAGAATAAAAATAACCACAGCACACAGACAAACATTTGTTAGAGCCCGACAGATAAATCTGCCGATATGAGCTAACTGCAGATAAATGGGTATCAGTGTTCATAACAGTCGATAAATAAAATTAAAAAGAAACGGAGAGACGGATCACGTTATGAGTGTTGTTGTTACACAGTTTTTCCACCAGAGGGCGCTCTGCAACACACGTTCGGAACGCCACAAACACCTCGATCAGCCGTCCTTCAGTTCAAAGTGCCATTCATAGCAAAACAAAAAGTTTCTCTTTAACCTGCATGATGTCTCGGCCTCATAACGGCTCGTAACATATGTTCATGATAAGCTGTGTTCAGACAGAGAGGAGACCGATAGAAGCCAATGAATTCAACAAAATCAGCAGTTCCCCTCCCAGTGGTGCTTAAACGTAGTTGGGGGGTTCAATGTTTAGTTCAGGAGCAGAGTTTTCTGTGGGAGATGGGAACTCCTCAGGTTTTTTCACTTTGCAAACCTGTTACATGTTAAAAGGGGTGTGGCTTTTGTGTCTCCTTCAGCCTGGGGGTCCTCTGTAGGAGGACAGGGGCCTTTTACACGCCTGTGTCCAGGGGCCCGTTTGTGACGATGGAAAAAGTATCAAATAAATTAAATTATCAAATATGAAAAACACCGTTTGGTGTTGTGGTGGACTCCAGCCCCGCTGACTGCTCTGACTACCCATGATGCTTCACTCTCACCTGCATCTCACTCATAACCCCCCCCCCCCCTCACCTGTCACCCTGCCTCCTGTTTGTTTGGTCGCCGTGCAGCAGCGTGGAACCTTTAATCATGTGCGCTCGTTTCCTGTTTCAGGCTCCGGGGACGAGTTCAGCTTGACCAAAATCAGCCAATGGGACTTCTTAAAGCAACAGAGACATTCCAAATGTTTATTTTTACCAACGTGTAACATGTTTACTATGGTTTCACTCCAGGGAAAACAGTATTTTAATAAGAAACTGTACAAACGTAACAATGTAATGAAGCACTTTATACTGAAGCGCTGCAGATTTTAAACCGGCTGATGCATTCTTTCGTAGCGATGTCCTTTTTTATAAACAAACTCACGTCTGCGCTCACACGCCACTTCCTAACACCTCCAGCTGTTCTGGTTGATTATTAATGACGAGCTGCGGGTCACACCTGGACGCCATGTTGCATCGGGAGCGCTGTGACATCATCGGAGGGGCAGAGCCACCGGCCATTAAGCTCCACGTCAGATCGGTGGACGAGATCTGGTGTCGGAGGTCAGACTGCTGCAGCTTCTCTCCTGTTGGTCGGCTGATCAGGTTTCGTCTGAATGCGAGAGACTGAGGGGACGAGCAGATCGATCGATGCACCTGATCGATTAGTGACAGCTTAATATCCAGCAGACGTGACGCCTGGTTCGGCTTCGAGTGGCCGACTACTGGCCCACGGCCCGGAGGTTGGGAACCTCGGCATTAAAACACACTTCACTTCCTGTTGAGCTTAAGTCAGGATCTACACAGCAGCTGCTCTGGGAGTGTGGACACCTCACCTGACCTCAGATCAGCCGCATCAGGAGTTTTCATGACCTCACAGACGCCCGCCGCTCGCCACAACAACAAAACATCGACACATCAGAACCAGAACTCCCCGGGTCAATTTTGCCGTACTTGTCAGTGTGAACACGCTTGTGCACTCAAAATAGTGAGTGTGAGTACAGAAGGAACTGAGACACAGAAATCCTTTTTAGTCCACATGTTCCGTCAACACCCGACGCCTACACTGCCCACAATGCACCTCTCCCTCAGTTGTGTTATATTAGCAGCAGCTAGGGCTGCCCGATTATGGCAACAATCACGATTATTTAATTACTGATCGACGTAGGAAACATGGTGCATTCACTGAACTTTGAAAAGCTTCATTTTTAAAAACTAAAAACCGGATCAGAGCAGGTGAACAACTCGACGCCTCGGAAACACTGAAATTCAACCACGGTGTTCTGGAGTGACTCAAATCAACCAGTTAGCCGTCATGTCGGCTCGAGCTGAACTGAAGAGGCAGTTTGGGCTTTTAGGGGAAAGGAAAGGCTGATCTGGATTTATGACACAAGACTAAACGAGTGTGCAGCACAATAATCATTTAACCTCCATTAACTAGTTTTTAGAATCAGAAATTGTGTTTATCTGCACAGCATTAGCAGCGGCTCTCCTCTTTCCGACTCCATCGCGTTCGTTCCATTTTCAAGCTCGTAGTCTTCAGGTCACATCAGTTCAGGACATTTATCGCACAGCTCCCTCTGAGACCCTGAAGGCGTCACAAGAGACTCGCAGAGGTGGAGAATCAATTTAATGTACGTTAAAGTGAAGAAGCAGACGCATTAAAAGAGGTGATCTGGCGCCTCCGCTCGGCAGGTCGCGGTACTGCAGCGGATTCATTCTCCGTCCCATCACCTTTCAATGGCTTAAAAAGAAACCTTAAAATGTTAAGATGAAGTATATAATGGAGCGGGAGGCAGCAGAGGGAGGTTAGAACAGGTCAAATGTGTTGTTGTGGGTTCCTGTTAGAAGACAAGGTCAAAGTAAAAAACATGGAACGTTTTCTAAAAAGAACCAGAAGCCATCAGTTGTTGGACGAAATATTGAAAACACACTTTATATAAATGTTTGCTGGCTTTGAAATGGAGCCTAAATTTATCCGACTGACTGAACTAAACTTTAAAGTTTTCTCCTGATCGGCCCCCGAACAACACGGATCTTTCCGTGACGGTTCTGGCTGCAGACGGCCGGAATCTGTGAGATCATGAAAATCCCTCTGCAGATCTGAACACGTCAGAGTTCAGCTGGACCCGTCAAGACTTGATCAGAGTGTAATCAGTAATCCAAACGGATCAGCTGGATCCACACGAGCATCTTAACCAGCTGCAGGTTTTATTCGTCCGTTCGAAGCTGCTGATCCGAACAGAAACCAAACGTGTAGAGGTTAAACCTGGTTCTGGGGTCCTGGACCCGGCTGCACCAGATGTTCTGACATAAAGTGTTTCCTGAGTCCAAACCTACATGTGACAGGAAAGGATTACTGAGCAGCAGCTGGTGCTTGTAGACGCTTAAAACCACTTTCTGATTGGACCTGCCACACATGTTCTCATGTCCGACCCGGTTCAGTCAGTCAGTCCTGGTCCTGGTCTCACGGAAGTCCTGGTGTCTACTTTCACGGCCTTAATGATTTGGGTTGTTTAACATGTAAATAGTTCTGTTCCTAAATAAAGTTGTGTTCTGTCAGAGTGCTTCACAGTAACTAACCTGCAGCAGCACGCCGGCGCCGGCCGGTTTACCGGGCCGTCGTCATAGAAACTAGATCTCCTGTCCTTGGAGCAGGAATCCGATTGGTCGCTGATGGTGATGATGATGTTGAACGCCTCACGTTGAAGGGACGCCTGTTTCAGACTCCATGTGGGCCGAGGTCACGAACTGGTCCTCCGTGCTGGGGCGGGGGCGGGGTACCTGCAAGGTGAGGGTCATGTGACCAATGAGGGGTAGCCAGGCTAGCACGATTTTAAAGTTTTATGAATGCAAATGAAAACTGTGTTTCCGCCACTAGCAAATAATCTAGCAGAGCTACCAGGAACCCGCCTGTAGTCCGTCACATGACTCGCAGCTCGCAGCGGCCCGGTGGTTCTGAATGCTTTGTTGTGATGTGGAGTCGACGACCGCCGTCGCGTCACGTCACGTCAGCTGATCTGTGACGAAGACGATTGACAGTCAGATTGTCGTCGTCTCCTCAAACCGTCACCTGGATTCTTCTTCCTGTCCTGGAGTTCGGTCCGTTTGAAACCGCCACGGCATGAAGTCAAAGCGCTGATTAAAATCCAGAGAAGAAAAAGGTCAAACACGTGTGGGCGGAGCTTCCTGTGGAGGCGGCAGCTGAGTTCAGACTGTCAGCAATAAAACCAACTGCATCATGTGACCACATCATCAACAACAAGTCTTCCTGCTTCTGTTCCTCCAGCACGCCGTCTCACATTTAACGTTCAGTCCAACACGAGGCGACGGACAGGCTGACCCGAGCGAGAAAGGTCGCATAGCCGTGAGGTCACACCCCGTGTGTTTCGGTTGAGTAGTTTTGTCTCACATATTTGGGCGACGCAACCAGAACCAGGCAACACCGTCAGCGCTTCCTGGTCACTAACCGCTGCTTGCAGGCCGAGCTGAATCCAAACGTCCAGAGGTCGCCGCCGCCACCAAGAATGAGTCACTAGAGTCCTGGACTCATTTTAAAGCAGAGCAGCAGATCAAAACCAGTCGGCCCGGTAACATTAGAACAGCTGAGCAGAGATCAGCAGAGATCCTGAACGGTCTGGTTCATGGTCCTGAACAGTGGACATAAGCCCGGCGCCGTCCTGGACATTAAAGCTGCACGTGACCTGCTGTTAAATTGAAAACACGATCCGTGCAGCAGGAAGTCGGCGTTTGGATTCAGCCTGGCGGTTTGAACAGCTTGCTCCGTGTTTCTGATGACGGACGCCGTTTTAAAGTGCAGCTGGTGCGTTTGTGTGATCGGAGGTCAGGCTGCGATTGTTCCCATCATCCTTCACTTCACACGATGAGCAGCTGATCTGAAAACTGTTTAAAGGAGCAGCTAAAAGACGTGACCGTGTTTGCCTGACTCGACGCTCCGAACACGCTGACTAAACGTTCCTGCAACACGGACGCCAGTTTGATGAAGACGTTTGTAGCTCAGATATTAAAACACACACTTATTCAAACATCCTGAATAAAAACTTAAACCCCTCTTCTCTCACATTTATAACGTTTAGTTTGGGTCATGTGACCACGGCGCCGGGCGGGTTTGACCTGCCGACTGCAGAAACTGAAGCGTTTCAGACAAACGGCCGAACCGATTATTGATGAAGAGCCGGAGCTGGAAGTGACGACTCGGTTACAAAACCTGAACGTGACCATTTGGTTCTGATTACAAGAGAAACGGAGATTTGTTGAAAGAAAAGTTCCATTAAACCAGGAAATATTCACGTGTCGGAAACTTAGATAATAAAAGCTGTCAGTAGACACGCGTTCACGGCGACGCCAGCAGCTCAGTGACGTCGTTAGTTAGCTGCTGAGCTAACCGCTAACGTGCTATCAATTCACTATGAAAACCGAGCATCACGTCGACCGGGGTGTTTTCGGACGTTTTAAAAATAGGACTGTTCCTCGGCTTCCTTCCTCCAGAACAAGTTGCATGTCCACTTTCTTCTGCTCTGAATAATCTGCCGTCTGAGTCGCAGGACGGAAAACGTTTCCGTTCACACGTGACTCGTCTTCGCACGAGGGCCGGCAGCGTACGTAGAGACAAGTTAAGACTTTAGGCTGACACGTGAGTTTAACGTAACACTAGTGTGTAGGTGAGAAGTTGTTTGTAACATTGAAGAACTTTTTATTTTGTTCTGGGTTTTTTTATATTTATCATTTCTTATGTATATTTGTTTTTTAAGAAAAATAATAAAATGGAAAGTTGAACGTGTGACTGACGTCTTGTTATTATTTATCACTTCGCATCTGCCAGCGTCTCGGAGGCCTTCAGACGGCAGAAGCACGTCACTGAGAAGTGAAGCAGAAAGGTTTGATTGATGGTTTCAGCTCTAAACTGAACATCATATTTTATTAGGGCATTCTGTAATATTTGTGTTATTTCACGAACTCAATACTAGATCCCTGCATTTCAGCCCGAGCCTGACGGGCCCGACTTATTTACGCTGGGCTCAGGGCCAATTTTCACGTTCGGGCCTTGGGCCTTTTTGGGTTATCCTTTTTAAATTTTTAGACATTAATTAAAAGAAAATATGAGATGTTGACGTCGACGATAGAAAAACAAACAGACATTTCATAACCTGTTTTTTTACATATTATAATTACACCGACATATTATTATTTACATGACAATCTCACGCACACAGAAGGTTTCTCCTACTTATGTTTTTCGTTTGATTGGACTTTATTTTTGTTAAACTGAAAACTACTGGAAAAAATAATGGTCATGTTCTTTGGTGCATTACAAGGTAAGATAACCTGCAAGTTTGTTTTTAATTTATTTAATTTGTTTTGTAGGCTGTTGCTCATTTCGGTTGTGAGCAGCCATCCTGCCTCACTGTAGTGTTTCAAAAATGTTTTACTCACTGTGGTTTAATAAATAAACATTTATATTTATATTTAATAAATAAACATTTATGAAACTAACTGTGTGATATGCTTTAAGTGTTTTATATATATATGGATTTTATTGTAGCTAAGTAAAGTATTAGGGTTGATCTGAAAAGCTGAATTGATCAAACATGTTTTACTTGCGTCGGCTCAGCTGTTTGGTCGTCATTAAAAAAAATGCTCCAAACATTTGTCTAAATTAACTAAATAAAGAAATGAAAAGAAAAATAACAAAATTGACATATTTTAATGGCTGAAAATAGGACAGGCTAACGCTGGCTAATTAAAAAAATAAAAAAAAAATAAAAAAAAAAACAGGCTCAGGCTAATAATTTTGATGAGCTGTCGGCCTCGGGCCGGAGCCAGGCTCGGGCCTAGATTTGAGGCCCCTGCAGGGCTCTAATCAACACGCTGTATGGCCAAAAGTAGCAGGACGCCCCTGTTCAGGACCTTTCAAAGGGGCTGTGTGTTCACGCTCTCTGCTGAGGGAAATGTTTTACCATTTTAGACCACAGTTCTTTCAACAGTTTGAGTTTGGCCTTTTCCTGTCGTCTCTTCCACAAACCGCTGACCTCCGGCCAGGCCTGGCCACAGAAATGACTGGGCCCCTGAAAAGGTCCAGTAAATGGGCACTCCGCAAATCTGCTTTACTCACGTCAACGCATGCTGTGCTCTGTCCCGATCTCCTACACAAACACATACATGGCCTGCGACATGCGGTGCAAAAACAACAAACATTACCATTTCCAGTACAGGGGCCTTTAATTATGAAACTGGCTCCATGTTACTAAAGCAACATTACATTTACTTGAATAAGTAATGGTGAGTTTTTTGGTTTAAAATAAATTTGCTTATCATTGCTTATATTTAGAATGAACAACATTAGTGCTAGACTGCATGGGCCCCCCTGGCAGCCGGGCCCCAGAATGCTTTCCCCCTTTTCTCCCCTTGTGGGCGGCCCTGCTCCGGCTGGCGTCCATGTTGCCATACCTGTTGGTCTTCTGCTATCAGAAAATAAAGCGGCTAAGCTTGTGTTAGCAGCATTAAGGGGATTTCACTTCCTCTGATGAAACAACGCTGTTAGCTAGCTAACGGTTAAATCGTAAAGTTTTTAATGTGATTTCAGACTGAAGGTGAAGTGAATTTGCAAAAGCTTAACGAAGAGAAACAGAATTAAACAGAAGCCGTTTAAATTAGTAGGAAAGGAGAAAGCAAACAGGAAGTCTGCAGCAGATCGGTTTGATTCTTTTGGTTTTGTTTTTTTTTTAACCAAAAGATCCTTTCAGTGGGATAAAGAGCAGGTGTGGTAGTTTCACTGGGAAATAAAAAGGAAGTAATAAACTGGGCTGCGGTTTATTGACTTTTTGTTTTGCAGCACTGATCCCATGCGGCGAAGCAGGCGGACACATTAAACTACAAACTGTACAGACATGAAGAGCTTTAGGACAGGCGGGTACTGACGCTCAGACCGTTTACATCCTCATCAGCTGTTTCATTAAACAGACTTCACACGATGCGTTCGGTGTCATCTCAGACTGTGTGTCCCAGGTTCGGACCTGCAGCAGGGTGTTGTAGTGTAGGTGTTGGATAACTGTGCGTTAGCTCAGGAACAGCTGTTAGTGTTACTGTTGGAACTAAACATATAAAAGTTCTTCATCTGGTGTTTTTCTCAGTTGTGAAACAGCAGGTCCGACCCTGACTCACCTGCAGAACCAGAAAACAAAGACACCTGGCAGTAATGTGCGTCTCCTCTGTGTCTATATGCATAAGAAACGCATCATTTCTGTTTGCAAAGAATTTTTTTTTTGTTGCTGTTTTAGTCAGCGGGAGGCAGCGGTACACTTCCTGCACCAGAAATTAAAAGAAGAAGAGACTGGGTCCTCAGGCCATAGGTTTCATGAGAACTCCATCCAGGTGTCAACAGGTGTGAGCAACAGCGGTACGATAATTACAGACGGACTGAGGTTTAGTGTCAAACATTATCAGTGCTGACTCTCCAGCCTCGGGTCCGGCGCTCAGCTGCAGGTGAGCAGGTCAGAAGTTCCTTATCAGAGTTCCTCGTCGTCCTCGCTGACCACGGTGTCCAGCTCTTTGTCTTTACGCACGACGCTCTCCGTTACGAACGCCCTCTGCTGCTCCTCCAGCTCTCGCATCTCCCCCTGCAGGCGCTCCAGGTGGATCCTTCGCCGGTTCCTCAGGAGGCGGCTGGGGAACGGGTTCATGTCGTTGAAGGCGATGCTGGTCAGCTTCCTGCGTGACCAAACAATAATAGCAACATTTAGCAGCTTCATCTTCAGGAACCAGCAGTCAACAGATCAAAGAAAAGCAGCAAATCATAACTGGAACTTTTTTAAAGTAGGTTGATTATTATTATATATTTAAAAATGATTTGTCGATTTTTAAAAAAGCTGCATGTTATATTTCTGTTCATGTCTTTTCTGCTCTGATATCTGAACCAGGTTACTGCTGAGAGAACATGACTACACTTTGTTTTCTCTCTAAAATAAAAAAAACAAAAACAATTTAAGATGATTTGCAGCCCCAAAAAGATCCAGATTTAGGATCATAAACACAAACGGAGATTCTGTTTCTGCAAAAGAACGCCTCAAATATGTTGGACAATTTAATCAGGAATCATAGTAATTAATACTTGCATGCAGCAATTTATTCTCATAAATAACCCGAACAGGAGACAAATTACATTTAAATTGATGCCGTTTTTAGTGCGTCAGTCGGGCAAATACCAGCGCACGGTTTCATATATTGTTCTCGCATGTTCGTTGCCTTATCGAGCCGAACGCTGAGCGCCAGCGTGTGGATATGATGATGCTTGTAAAAACACGTTATGGAAAATAAAACAGCTTCTGTCATTTACTACAAGTCATATTTCTTAAACTCGTCAGCAGCCTCGTTCGGTGAGCCGACTGTGTGTGGAAATGAATTAATGTTTAAACACAGAGGAAGTCATTTGGTTTACTTTCTTTTCATACGGGGGAATCCAGATTAGTAAATTAGTAGGGAGCTGGCTTACAGCTGTGCGTTCGCATGGTTTTATAAGTCTGAATATTTTTTGCCGTACGCCATTTTGGCTTTTGGGCGCATGTACACTTTTAGTGAGGATTCTACGCACAGTTTTATTAATGAGAGCCCTGATCCAGTTTACAGGATCTGTGTCGGGTCTCCAGCAGGTGGCAGCACCACACCTCAGAGACAGGACACCTGACAGACGGTTTAAACCCATCTGATGATGCATCCACACACGATGAAGACCTAAGAAGAAGTCCGACAAAGCTTGGACCCCTTTATTGTTGGATAAATGATCTGAGGACCTGGCTGACATGTGTTGCTCTTTCTCCTGTTACCTGTTTTACCTGCTCAATAAAATATATTACATGATAAAAAATGAAAAGGCAGGGTCCTGAGTCCAGGCGAGTGTTTACCTGCCATCAGAGATGGTCTTGGTGAAGAAACGCAGGTACTGGTAGATCTCCACGCTGTCGTGGATCTTCAGGATATCGTCCTCTTTGTATTTGAAGAGAGCTAGAGTGTACCTGAAGATCACCTGCAACACAAACCACACAGGCGACCTCACAGTAAATATTTCTTTATACAAGTCAGCAGCCTTTTATTTTCTGTTTTGACAATCTGAATGAAATACTTTGCTTGTAATAGAGTATTTTTACAGTGAGGTATTAGTACTTTTACTTAAGTAAAGTATCTGAATACTCTGGTGATAAGTAAATTCTGTTAAATCCAGAACGTGAATTATTAAACTGAGTGCTTGGTTCTTTCTACGCGTCGCCTCCGGGAGTTGGAGGATCACTTCGTCAGTAAAAAGTGCTCCGACCTGGTAGGTCCGTTTTACAAAGACAAACTAGACCCCATTCAGTTTAGAGTCTGTATTCCTGACCGGTGCGTTCACTGGAGTATTTTCATTTAGGAGACCTTGTGCTTTTCCTCCCCTACAGGTACAGCTGCTTCAGTTACTGTGCGCTTCACCTTCTACATTGAGCAGGACAGAAACACGACTGCTGCCGAGTTCACGTCTCTAAGACTTTTAAAGACTTCGGTGAAGGTGTTTGTCTGCCGTGGTGCGTTCAGGTGTTCGGTACCTTGGTGCCCTCGTATAGGAAGGCGTCCCACAGGGGGAGCAGGATGTCGCTGGGGAGACTCTCCACAAAAACCACCAGGAACCAGTTGAAGGTGATGAGAGACACGTCGATGCTGTGATCCTCAAAGTGAGCCGCGAGCCGGGGAAGCTTCTCCGTCAGGAAGTCCTTCAGCACCCGCTGGTCCGCCTGAATGCAGGAACCAACACTGACCAATCAGAGATCAGCTGCAGAATCTCAGCAGGACTGAGATTTTTTAAAATTTGTTTTACGGTAATAAACACATGAAGGAAATTAAGGGTGTGTGGTAGAAGCCTGGACACACGTGGGGTAAAATAAGCATCACCATCACATTTGAAATCTCAGTATTTAGATGTAAATGTTGGCAGGAAAAGATGGAAAATATGAGCTTCACACTCAACACAAATAAACTTTTAAAAAGTCAGCAGTGATGACAATAATTTAATTTCATAGATTTGGGTTTAAATGGTGCCGTTCTAACTAAACTCTGCTGTATGTTACTATAACGACCAGCAGAGGACACAGGTGTTAAATAATGTGTCAGTGCTGACAGGTGGTGGGGAGATAAGGTCCCCAGGTGAACAGGTGAGTGTGCTTCCTGACCTGAGAGGCCACCAGGTTCTTAGTGTAGTAGTCCTGAGGCATGATGGTTTCCACCACGGCCACCAGACACCAGAAGGCGTCTTCTTCACTCTGAAGGACCAGCAGAGCGATGGCCGCCAACCTGAGAGACACACGACGCGTCACATGACACTTCAAATGACACGTTGTTTAAAGACAACGAAGAAACTGGTTTTAAGGACGAGGCTCGGTTAAGGAAAGGTAAGAACAAAGGTGTGTGTGAGCACCTGTTGAGTCCCTGGCAGTAGCCAATGTCGGGGTTCTGCCAGGTGAAGGCCAATAGGACGCGGCGGAGCTGCTGGAGGGCAGGGCTAGAGGGTGAGGAGAAGTGCTGATTGGTTGTCAGGGTGCGGTGGAGGTCCAGCTGGATCTGTCTGGAGGCTGGATGAGGAGATGTCCGACTCTTCTCACACAGCTAGAAACACAGACGCTGGATTACTGTGCTGTCACTAACAACGTACCTCAACATCCAGGTGTGGATCAGGTGTGGATGAAGGTGTGGATCAGGTGTGGACAGTGTGGATCAGGTGTGGATCAGGTGTGGATGAAGGTGTGGATCAGGTGTGGATGAAGGTGTGGATCAGGTGTGGACAGTGTGGATCAGGTGTGGATGAAGGTGTGGATCAGGTGTGGACAGTGTGGATCAGGTGTGGATGAAGGTGTGGACGGTGTGGATCAGGTGTAAATGAAGGTGTGGACGGTGTGGATCAGGTGTGGATCAAGGTGTGGATCAGGTGTGGACAGTGTGGATCAGGTGTGGATGAAGGTGTGGATCAGGTGTGGATGAAGGTGTGGATCAGGTGTGGATCAGGTGTGGATGAAGGTGTAGATCAGGTGTGGATGAAGGTGTGGATCAGGTGTGGATGAAGGTGTGGATCAGGTGTGGA
>JAPMOB010207221.1:0-11956 GCA_029875015.1 Lepomis gibbosus | reverse complement strand
AGGATGGTCCCTTTAAAGGCGAGTTCCAATAATACCCCGTTTGGTACCGTGCTGTGGATTTTTAAAGTGCGCTGTAGGTTGTGGGAAGTGAAGTCCTTGAAGTGAGACTGTTCCTTTAAGGCTGGCCGGGATCGTCCCTGTGGACGCACGGCAGCAGACAGCGGCGAAGGCGCTCGTCTCCGTCCGCTAACGGTACAGACCTGTCAACATAACGGTGGTCGCTTTACCTCCCGTATCATCTTTTACTAGCTTTTACTGAAGCATACCTAAAGGGGTCGGTGAAGGAATCCGTGAGAGAAGAGAGAAGCGGCGGAGGGACACGCAGGGCGGAAGGCGGAGTAGAGACAGCCGGGTCTGCTGGACTCTGAGGCGGCCGCGCTGCTGCTGCTGCCGCAAAGCCTGCTTTTTCTGCGGACACATTTTACACTTCCAGTCCCAACTCAGCGAAGCCCCGATCCCTCTGTGTAGCTGGATGTTTACCTTTCCTACAGAGTTCACCATGGAATGGATGAAGGAGGACTGACACTTGGAGAGCCTTGAAGAAAAGCTCGCTCTATTGGAAAAGTAGCATCTGGAAAAGCCCACCAGGAGCCAAGGAGAGTGACAGCAGCAGCAAAATGTCTGTCCCTGTAAGTATGCCAGCCCCGAGGCTCAGGAAATACTTTTTTTCTGTCCTTCAACGTTTGCTATTAACGTTAGCTGCTTCGGGGCAATTCTTCTTCATGGTAGAGCAAGACTTAACACGGTTAACCACTGACAGCTCTTCTCCATCCAGCACACACCCAGTTATAACAGTCCACCAAGCGCTACTATTAAAATATCAACTTTCAGAAGTGATATTAGCCTGTTGGTCATTAAAATCACTGGCTGCTGTAAGCCCATTCTGAAAATGCACACTACATTGGACTTAAATGTTAACGTTACTTGGTTTGTCATAAGTCCTGCTGGAAGAACCGACTGACTGCTGTGCTTGAGTGTAATGCTAGCTAGCTACTGGAGCTTTGCTCATTAGTAAAGGGGCATTAACGTGCCAGGTGTGAGTGCTCTTTGGTTGAAGGCCCGGTACTCTGTCTGTAGTGTTATACTGTAGCTATTCTGGGCAGGCCTGGCCTGTCATCACACAGACACAGCTGATCTTTACTGCTTGTATGTGTTCTAGGGATGGATTTATGTCTGGGATGTTTTAGTACAGGCTGCTGCTGTTGTTCTTTATCACATTCCTCAGGATCTGTTTCACAAACTCTGCCTGGAGTGTGTGTGTGTGTGTGTGTGTGTGTGTGTCAGCCCTGTGTACTCAGCTACACCACAAATGGAAAACTGCTTACATTTATTAGATGACTTCCATCATTAGGAATGCACATTAGTGACAATAAAATTTCCACTGTCCTTGTGGTTGACAATACTATTTCCTCAGCAGAGGACCATGTGTGTAGTTTCAGAGTTTACCTTTACACTGCTTCATTATGTCCAAATTCATTGCTAATACTAGTTGATTTCCAGTGGGATTTTAGAGTGAATTCACAAGTGCCTGCATGTTTGCTCTCGCATTTTTTGTTGCCACAGGCTTTTAAAGCTTTCTTGGAATATGCTGTCAGTTTTTGTAAAATGAAAATATGTTCCTTTCAGTCGCTGCCAGCTGATTGTGAAATGCACATAAAGTCAGACATTAACTAACCAAAGTTGGCATGTAGTGTCAACATTAGCCTTTTATAGCTATTAAGGCTTATGCACTTGTAAATAACAAGTGAATTACGACATCAGTCACCACTGTGACTGTAAATTTTAAGGGATAGGCAGGTATTGTTTTGTGATGTGTTGATGAATGAGAGCTCTCTTAGCATATCAGAGCCAGCTGTGGTGGTTGCTGCTCTCTACAGAGGACTTGGCTGTCATCTCTATGAATGTATATTAGTTGCAGTATGGAAAGGTATTGGTCTCCACCTGCTGAGGTGTAGAGGTGGGGGTGCAGTTCACTTTCTCACTGTGGCAGAATGTGTGTGTGTGTGTGTGGATGGTACAGACAGTGGATTCTTCTGGATTCTTCAAAAAATCTAAATTGCTCATTTTATATGAGTTCTACAAAGCTTAGCATCTAATTTCATTCCACCATTAGTTGTGTGGCAACAGAATGTGAAGTGTGCTGGATAGATTATTGAATTGGCCAAGAAATCTGAGGAATGCCCTGATTAGGTCCTTTTGAAACACTGGCTGCTTCCTGTTCTCAGATATCTTTTACAGATCGCCTCTACATAAGAGACCCTGTAAGTATGTTTCTTAAACGTTCTGTAGCCATGCGAGTGGCGCAGCTCTGTGGATGAAAGTTCTTCGGGTGGCGGTTCCTCCATTTGTTCCAGACTGAAATATCTCAACAACGTTTGGATTGGTGGCTCACTTTGCTTCACAGGACAAATTGTAATAACTGTGGCAAACCTTGCTAGCATAGCCTATGGTTCTTAGTTGTGTTTTGATAAAGTCCTCCAGTCATATCATTTGTAACAACTATAAACTCTTTGCAAATATGTAGTGTCTGAAATTGATTCTATTATAGTAATTCTATAAAAGTAATAGTATAATAGTAATTACCTAACATATAAATTGTCACATTTACTCTGATATGGGACGACAAGAGTTGATTATCAAAATGGTTGCTGGTTAGTATTCTGTTTATCGACTAATGAATAATTCAACTGATTACTTCAGATCCACTCTGACAATGAATGTAATGGTTTCATACATCTGTACATGATACAGGATTAGCTCCTTTCTTGTGTTGAATATGTGTTGAGTATGCAGTATGAGCAGTCAAAGAAGCGGACTGGACTGCTTGTTGAAAGTCCAGTGAAATAACATTGGTTGTTTTAAAATATTAATTTAGTTGAAGGGATTCTAACGTTTGTATAATTTAGGGCTGTAAAAGATTCATGTCTGTAATTACTGGACACACAAACAGCATTTCATGGTGGTGGTAGTGTTGGTTCAGCAGCATGTTGCCACGGTTACAGAGAAATAATAAGCGTTTACCTACTAGTGACGTCTGCTGGTGTGCGTGTGCACATGTACACTGTGTATTTGCTCAATAAGCTGGCGCAAGGAAGTGCATTGGAAAGTATATTTGCTGTGTACTCAAAATGTTCTCAGGTACCGCTCTGTTAGTCTGTCGCTAGTACTGACATCATTAGTGACACCACCACACCTGCAGAAACAGCCAGTGACTCCTAGTTTCCACAGCAACCGTTCCCATGATCCCTCTCACCTGGACAATGTCACATTTATCTGTGCTGTCTCTCCCAACGCACAGGCGCACACACACAAGCACACACACACACACACACAAACTCGCAGCTTTCCATGACGCACACGAACATGGCAGGTTTGCTCCTAGAAAGTGTCTGATTTTGAAGCATGTTAGACTGAGCGTGTTTTGACATGATGTTCACGCAGGGGAAAGCTGATGTGGGATGATCCTCTGTGTGATTGCTCTGCTTCTGTGTGGCACTTAGCCTAGCAGACTGGCTGGATGCTCTTCTAGTTTGTATTCGTCTTTTGCTCATGCTTACATGTGGCATCAGCGAGAAGGGGAGGGCTGACCTGACAGGTGTTTACATCATTCATGCACACGGCCACAATAATGAATGTGCTTACACAAGTCACCTTGAACTCGTTGACACCTGAAGCTCACTAACAAAAACGTTTTAATGAAATCATTACACTGATGGAAGACATGCAGTCAGAAGCTTCTGTGACATGAGATAGCTTAAATACAAAAATGTATCGTAATGTTGTTTCAAATATTCCAATAAAAACCGCAAAAGAAAACAATCAGCTGACCGGATTTTACATGAGCTTGTAGAAACAATAGGCAGAGTGGCTGTGTTAGTGGTGAGTTGGTCAGTTGTCACGTTAATTATATGACTTAAATTAAAAAAAACTCTCCTTTTTCACTGCCCTCTCCTGGCTTCAGGACAACCATCCATCCATCCATCCATCGTCAACCGCTTATCCTGCGTACAGGGTCGCGGGGGGGCTGGAGCCCATCCAAGTTGACACCGGGCGAAAGGCAGGTGACACCCTGGACAGGTCGCCAGTCCATCGCAGAAAAATACAACCATATATTCAAAATAAAAATAAGAGTTTTGTTTTCAGTTTTAATAAAATGTTGATTTAATTGTGGAATAAATTGTGAATAAATTATTATTTTCCTTTTTTCACTTTTATAAATTTTGATATTGTCAAATGTCTGTGTGTTACCATTATATCTGATGTTTCTGGATTTATATTCCGGCCCTGAATGTGGATGCTGTAGATGCTTCAGGTTGCGCTCATTTTAATTACTTTATATTGGATAATTTCTACAGCAGTGCATTATATTCTATAAGATCATCGTGTTGGCACTATTTGAGAATGTATGGTATGTTATTTTAGACAAAATGTGTATATCGAGATATATATTGTGTATCGCGATAACAATAACAATCAAGCTGACTTGTTTAATCATCATAACATACAGACATAAACAGTGCCATACTCATTCACCCTCTCACTCCTCCAGTCACATATAACCATCCCCAAACAATAACAACCACCTTCCTTTGACTAAAGCCAGTGGCCAATGTCTTTTCCTAAATAAATTCAGTTTTTCAGCAAAGGTGTTGCCACATTCATGCATCTCATTCTATATGCAAGCAGGCCACATACAGAAATACATCCTTAAATGTATGTATGTACACACACACTCAAACACCTAGACTACCACCCTGCAGTAAGATAGGTGGGGTTGCTGCTTGGCTGAAGTACTAGCCGTGTTTGTGTGTATGCAGTAGTAAAGCTTTTCACCACCATATTAATCATTGCCACTTGGAGATAGAAGCGTTTCCTCCCATCTCAATGCACACACACACACACACACACCTTGAATCTCAATGTCCCCTTGTTCTCCACATTCTCTACAGGGAGTTGTTAGGGGCAACAGTGTGTCACATACAGGGAGCCAGGTGTTGCTTTTTGTGTAGGACAGGTAGACATGAGTCACAACAAAACCCGCTTCTAAAGAACACCAGTGGATTGTTGTGAACGTAGGTGTGGACATGTGTGGCTGTTTAATGTGTTACAACTGGCAGAGCAATAGCAGGCTAGCAGAGAGGGTGTAAAAACAGATGTATAGAGGTGCAGGTGCAGAGCTGTACATTTCACACACCGTTGCATCTGTTTAAAGTGTCTGCCTGTTAAAACAGTGTCAGGTACAGCAATGCCTTAGTGTTTGACTGCAGTCAGCACAGCAGAACACATGCTGCACACACTAACATTCATGTTTATATTATCATATTATTAACACAGTTTGAAGGGATCTTTATCAAAATGTTTGTTCATGCCATACATTTATGTTAAAAAATGAATAACCGATACCTTGTTATTGGATTTTTAGAAAATCTCACCTCATTATCAGTTTTGGCCTAAAAATCTTTCATCCATAAGGCTCTAATTTGAATTATGGTATGAGCCTTCAGATTAGTTATTGTGATTAGTTTAGTTATTGTGAGGTTATGTCCTTATCCATGCCTCCATTAGCCATAAATGGTTTAGTATTGATTAGCCAGTATGCTGGTACAGAGCTTTATTGATTGATAGACATGCAGGCTACCTATACAGTTCAGAAATCAAATGCACTCATCCAAAGAGCAGTCTCCAATCTCTAAAATCTACTGTCCTCATCAGGAGACTTCCATCTGTCCTTCTCACTACATTCTGTGTTTGTGTGTTCCCGTGTGATACAAGAAGGATCCGTTTGCCCTTTAGAAGTACAGCTATTCATCTAAATATTATTCTCATTGCCATTCAGTGGTACCACTGCATATGAAGGATCCATGTAAATGTTGACAGTGGTCATGGGCAGTGCAGTATGCTGGTTCATATTGTACTTGTTCTGTTAAAGGAATAGTCCAACATTTTTGGGAAGAACCAGGTGGTTGCGGGAGGAAGAGATTGTTGTCAGCTTCATCTCTGACCCCCTTTACCCCTGGCATGAAAATGCTTCTCATATCCAGATTGTATCTAGATCTTATTTTAACCCGATTACATAACACCTGGTATTTATGTGTCTCCAGTGATCCAATCTCAATGTGGACGCTTCCTCCGTGGATTATTCACCCATGTTTTCCTCTCTTCAGTGGTGCGCTGATGTAACAGCTCAGCCATCATTTCCTCACACTACCTTTCTTCATAATGTGTAGCTTATTTTGCCGTTTTAATTATACTTCATTCTCCACCTTATTTTAGTGTCGCTCACTTATTGAATCTGCCTCCTTCAGTTCTCTTCACACCCACAAACCTAACATACCCCTGCTGCAAGCACGTCTCTCCGGTTGAGATAAAACGATTATTTTACAGCACTCCATTACATTACATTACAGTTTCACAATAATGTGGGGCTGGACAATAAAACAATAACAATAATTACGCAACATAATTTTTTTCAATAACAATATAACAAATGTTTAATAAATATTAAATAAATGTTTGATTTAAATCACTTAAATCATACACAAATTAGGACTTAACTTTTGTATGAAGATGTTTATTTTGTATAGGAAAAGGCACTGAAAAAAGCTTTTACTTAATTTTACTCATGCATATTTGTTGACAAAGATTTTATCACAATTGTTTTGAATGTTCTACCTCAAATTTGTGAAGTGGTCCACTGTTTGTGGAGTGTTGAAAAAAAATCAGCCTTTAAATGCAAAAGAAAAACAATTTGATACTTATCGCGATAATTATCGATGTTTTAAAGCCTCTAGTTTGGCAGTTTGGCCGCCGCCATCTTGATTTTTTGTGTGACCATGTTAACTGTAATATAAACTGTGGGGTCTCCGTGGTAGCAACTTGTCAATCACGGAAGCATACCCTGCTTTATAATCTTATTTTCTTCTAAATTAGACCATTATTTCTAAATGAACCTCTCACATAAACTCATTTTAAAGACATGTTTTTTTTTTAAAGTTAAGTAAATGCTTGTAATAAATGTTTACAAAGATTCTGATTTTTGCTGTAATTAAGCAACCCTAGACTGAAAGCAGGGGAACTGCTGGCCTAGTTCAGCCATAGTGAACTGGCATTGATCAACAACACTTGCAAAACCCTGCTGGCAAATAACGGTTGTTTTGTTCAGTGAGGCAGTTTAAAATATTGAGTGTTCCATTAAATGCAACTTAGTGTGTGTGTGTGTGTGTGTGTGTGTGTGTGTGTGTGTGTGTACTCGTTGCCTGACATCATTTAAAGTCTTTACTTATGGATCAACATTTTAATAGCATCTCCTATGATTGTTGGAAGGAATCCATAATGTTGTTATTGAATCCTTTTATAAATGAGGAAGAATAAACACGTATTTGGTGCTTTTCTGTATGTATTTCATGAACCCCATACAGATATGTATTCATAAAGACGTTAGCTGGGTGATTATGGAGCTTAGTGACCTCTGGTCATGGCTGTGTTCATTCTTCCCCCTCCCTGACCTGTCTGCCTTTCATCTCTTCATCACCACTCTGCTATCTTCACTCCATCTGTCTGATTGTCCATCTACAGTACATCCCTCTTCCTTTGACTCCAGTAAATTAGACTTTGGTCTCATCCCAAGCTCCTTTACCTTCTCCCTCTATCTTTTCCTCCTCTCTCCTCTTCCAGTACAGCCTGTGTGTACAAAAAGACACTTATAATGAAAGGGAAAACCCCAATTTTTAAACATTTTGCCAGATTCTGTGACATTTCGCATTTAACGGCTGATTCCATTTTTATTTTTTTATATTCCATGATTCTGTCCACGTTTCCGGCATTGCGGAAATCATAGGGCCCTTGCTTTTGGGATCTTCTCTGGTACATATCAGTGTAAACTGGACATCTTTAGACAGTTGGTCACCTTGGTTTCATTGAAGAGGTGATGTTGACTATTAAACATTTTAAAAGACCTGACCAATTATTCAAGTAATCAGAAAAAACAACAGACTAATCGAAAACAAATTTCATTATCCTCATCTTGAAACTGCAGAACCCAGTCTCCAGCCAGCCTGTCTCATTTTCCTCCATTTATCCAACCATTATACCACCACCCCTCCCTGCATCCTCCCAGTTGGATACGCCTCATCCCAGTTTGTCTGCACATGACCTCTGGCCCCTGTCATGATGGGGTCTACATCAGGCTTGATTGGACAATTTACACACTGTGGAGGCAGCAGAGGAAGAAGGAGAGCAAGGGAGAGCAGGAGAAAAATATATGGAAGGAGGGAATGAGAGGTGGATAATGAAATGGTAAATGGATGGAAGAGAAAGAGAAAGAAGGCAAAAGATTAATGATGTGAAGAAGTAGATCTTACTGTACCCAGACTGACGGATGGAGGGCTTGAATTTCCCCGGCATCACTCACCTTTCACTACTTTCCTTTCACCTCCCACCGTTGTTATGCATTTCTATTGTAGGTGCAGAAGGACAATCATCAATTTTGGGCTATCAGAAATAATCAATATTTTCATTAAATGGTAGAATTTAACTTGCATTAAATTCACCTCGGGGCACCACCCTTAAAAAAAGGAAAATGATGACCACTCTGATTAAAATATACCATTAATCAGTTTGAGCTCTGATTACTAGACATTCACATTAACAACAAGCGGTGTCATGATTCTCCAAATCCATGATTCGTTTAGACTTTTGTTTAAAGATCCACATGCCATTCTGTTTTTAAAAAAAAAAAATCAGTTTCTACCAGAGTAAATAAAACATGAGCTTGCAGGTTTATCGTTCTCAGGCAATGTAACTGTTGGACTATCACGTCTTGATTTTTAAAGATAATTTATTTTAAGTCATTTACATTTTCAAATTCTGTTAAAATACCCAAACCAACAACATATACTACTGCTGCTTAGAATAATAATAATAATGCTATAAAATCGATTGTTGTTATTTCAGTGTTGCTGCACATATCCACATAAGGAGAGAGAGTGGGAGGGGGCACATGGTCTCTCTCAACACAACAGACTAACAGTGGAAAAGACACCAGAGAGCCAGCAGTTGTTTTTTTCTTCTTTCTTTTTTAAATGCAGTGATTTTTAAAATATGTTTACAACGATTTAAGACTCAAAAAGAAGTATAGACGTGATACCAGCCATTTAATTATTGTATTAAATCGCAGAAACGTAGTACCCTACCCTTCACCAGTGCTAACTCTCTTAGCTTGTTGCAGGGGTGATGCTCTTGTAGATGAGATATCATATTTGACGGCATATCATATGGCACAATTTGTCTTTTTCATGTTACTGTCTACACTGCATATAAGCTGCGGGATTCTTGCACTTTCCTTCTTTGATGAGACATCAAAAACAGCTGACACTGTAGCAACGGTTTAACAGAAAATTTTTGTGGTTTTGGAACCTTGACTTTTTCCCGCGGGATAACCAGTAACCGGCCCATGCCTAGCTTTGAACATGACGCACACGGATTCCACGTTCCCAACAACCCTGGATGCATGAGATATTATTTCAGATGTGGAAGTGAAAGACCTCACAGACAGAAGCCTCAGCCAGATGTTTGGGTTCACCAGTTCTGTCTGGCAGCCTCCTCCACTTTATCAGACACTTTAAAAGTGTCTTAAATGGGTCCACAACACACACTGTTAATGTAACGCTTATTGAAGTTTAGCCAAGATTACCTGGATGTATCAGGGTGAAGAAGATGGGGTTAGCTTTTTTAACTTAGAAAATACACAATAATAACCATCAACATTAGCCAATAAAATAAGAAAAGGTAAAGAACAGCAAGCACATTGATTCAGATACAGCAGATGATGGTGTTAAACCACATCATGCATGTAAAGATGAATATCTGCAGCAAAACATAACAACAAACTCAGATGTCCCCTTTTTCACTTACCAAAGCCATTCAGAAGAAAGGGGGGGTGGCATTGGTTTTAAGGTGAAGGGCAGAGTTTATTAGTCAGTGCTCACGGTGACAGAGCCAGGTTAGGAATCGATAGTTACATTTCAGAGTCTAAACATATCATTTTACTCTTGTGACAAAGTCAGTAGAGTGAAAATGAAACATTGCACTCAAACCAGAATTACATTAACTGAAAACAGAATAAGATTTGTAAGTCATCCCCCAAAAATGTAACCCTGCTCAATGACACGATCTGAGAAGAAAGATCAAATTTTGATTGAACAGCTCTCTCAAGACCATAGCCTGAATTAAGGGTCACAGGGACAAAGAGGTTACAAAACATAAAGATAGGAAATTACTGGATTAACAGATTGGAAAAATAATTGTTAGTGCAGACCGTGCAATATTAGGGGTGCTAAAGTAGCTGGGCTGCCAGTAGAAGTAGAAGAAATGTCTTCTGTTTAAACATAGCTATAGAGAAGTCATGTCAGTTATGTGTCCGTCTACAAGAGCTTTACACTGAAGCAGACACAGCAGAATATCTGGCCTGAACGTGTGGATGTTGTTTGTTACACATTTAATGCCAAGCTTTTGGTCTCTATGTGGACACCGGACACACATTAATACTGGGTGTAATCAGGTTAAAATTATATCTAGGTACAATCTGGATACAAGATACATTTTACTGGCAGGGGGTCTGAGTCCTCCCACAGCTTATTAATGACCCAGAGGCCACGAGGAGAAAATGTTCATCAGAATCCACATTGATGATGCCACACCCCTCTGGCTCAAGACGTCAACTGTCCAGCCCTCAACAGGCCAAAACTCGACACAAACACACGCAGTACTAAAAGGTGCATTATTATAGACCTCAAAAATAACTAGCAGTGCCACCAACAATCATGCCCACAAATACTATACAGACTGACCATCACAGAGAAGCATAAGCATGCAACAGAGAATGCTCTGCACGTACATGGGCTCAGTGAAAAGAGAGACATTAATCGACTGAATCGACTCAGGCTTGCAGACCTCTAATCCACTGCCGCTCTGTTTCCAATCACGCTTCCTCCTCGCCAGCGTGTAATGGTCAAGTTTAAACCATCCTCACCTTGGCCAGGCATCAAGCTGCATTCCTATTCCTGTTTTCTCCTGGCTCTCTCTCTGTCTCTGTGTGGCTGGGTCCATATTTACTAATTCCAAAGACGTGTCCTTTCATATAGATAGCCATGAAATTGAAAAGCATCATCATCTGGGCAAATAATGGGATCCAGCTGTGGTTGGTCTTTTCTTTTTTCATTTTTATGTAAATGTAGCAGAATGTTTTCTGTTAACTGTTTTTGCAATAGCATGTATCTGCAAAACAGAAACAACAAAAAACTGTTTTGTTGGTGTAAGAGTTTGAGTGAGATACAGTTCAGTTTCATTTTCATTGAATGTGAATTTTGTGTCAAAATAATGAAAAGTGACCCAGGGCTTAGTCCACATTGACTTCTGTTGGGGCGACTGTGTGAAGAGTTTTGAAAAAGGGAACTACTGAGAAATGCATTACATTTCTGAAAACCTGTAATACAAGGAGGCAGAACTACAGAAACAGTGTGTTTTGTCCTCTCAGAGAGAAGTGTAACATCAGACAAGAGCTAAACCCCTCCACATCCCCTCCACCTTTATCTCTGTTCACTTCCTTCCTCTCATTTCCCCAACTCCCAATTCCCAGCATCCCTCTGTATCCCCATCATTTATCCAGTCCTCCACATCTTTCTACTACAGCACTCTTTATCCCACACATATTGCATCTATTCCTCCCCTCCCATCCCGTCTAAATTCCATCATACTTACACACACACACACACTGCTCAGTGGTGTGGAATGGCCTTTGTAAGGAGTAAATTGCTTGGCCTCTCAGTTCACAACCAATTCATAGAATGGCAGCTGGGCAGATTAAACTCACAGATCCCGTGGAGTGTGTGTGTGTGTGTGTGTGTGTGTGTGTGTGTGTGTGTGTGTGTGTGTGTGTGTGTGTGTGTGTGTGTGTGTG
>JAPMOB010207216.1:0-33760 GCA_029875015.1 Lepomis gibbosus | reverse complement strand
AAAGAAAAAAGAAAAAAAAAAATAATCCTAACAGTTTCAATAGGGTCCTTCGCACGTTTCGTGCTCGGGCCCTAATAATAATAATGCAGCAACCCATTTTAAACAATACTCTGGTTACCAAAGGGAGTTGTGATGGTGGTTGTGGTGGGAGTGGCTCAATGTGTCGTTGTGACTGCAGGTGGGTTTGGAGCCGTCGCAGCAGAGGTACACCATTGCGACTTTGCCTCTTCAGGGTCCAGTAGCTGTGAAGTCGCTGCATGAACTGGCTCTTCCTGGGTACCGTCAAGTTGCTGGTGATTTTGCTCAGCCTGGAGAGAAATAAACATGTCTTGAACTCTGAGTACTCCCATGTCATAAACAGAGCTTTCCATGAGGGCCAGATGCCAGTCAAACTGCCGACTACTAATTTGAGAACCCATAACAGAAAACAAAGGAGCTGAGTTTTGTTCTATCTTTGACTGGTGTTCTATCCCTACAACCCGTTCTCACTCCCCACTCGTCACATATGACATGGTCAAGGCCTATTAGCATTTGTAACGCACTCTGGATCCCTACAGCGTCATAGGTCAACGCAGTGGGGGAAGCCCTCTAGTGTCAGTGTGTGACAGTAAAGGCAGGTATGTGATACTTAACAGAAAAGACTGAGTTAGAACATGGTTGGGGTGAAAGAAGGGCCAGGACCTTTGAATAAGGAGACTTGTGTTTCTGTATCCTGTAAAACCAAAAGTCAATATTAGGGTAAATTTAATTTTTAATTTTATATAGGCCTAAGGCTATTTCTTTTCAGGTCGCATCTCATCTCATATCAACTGTGGTGAATATGATTGTAGAAGTGAGCACTATATTAGCCTACAGAGCCTCAAACACTCAAAATTCTACGTCAGCATCAAGGAAGCATTTTATTTTGGGCCGATTTGAAGCAGTTGGTTACCTGAGCGATTTAAGAAAATACCCGAATATGTTCATCAAGGTTTTTTTTCTCAAGGCTACGGCTAGGGTGCGACCTCCTCTCCCTCGCCCTGTACGCTCCAGCCCGCTGCTCCCCCTCCGTTCACCCTATTATGGGTTGTGTTGCCAGTGGAACTGGCGCACTGGACGGTCAGTGGTTGTTCCCTCGGGCTGGATGAAGTCTGAGCTTCTGATTTTACGCATAATCCATGTGTTACTGCAACTGAAGGCTCTCCACAGCACCACACAAATTTCCTAATTTCTTCCATCTCACAAAGAAAACAAAGGTTGGATCGAAACAGTGTAGAGAGGAACGAAAATTACCGAACATTTTAATCCGTGTATGATTCATTAATATACAGCTCGGCGAATTCACTAATAGGCCTAATAGTTCATGTTTGCTGTGAAGGCCTACCGTTTGCTGTGAAGGCCTACCATTTGATGTACTGACAACTAATTCAACTAGGCTGAATTAATTTGAGAAATCTTAAAAACCAGAGGATTCTCAGGAAAGCGTTCCTGTTCCAGTTGCTAGTGAGTTACAAACGAACATTGAGCTGATATTATACAGCTGCAGCCTCCAGTACTGCAGATATGGGTGAAAAACAAAAAAAGAAAAAGAAAAACCTATGTGTGTTATTTTGTTTTCTGTTTATTTGTTTTTCCATTTTGATTCTGAATCACAATCTGAAAAACGGGAAAAAACAAAAAACGACTTGGTTTTTCCATTTTGGTTTTGAAACAAAATAATGAAAGAAAAACCATACACAGATTTAAGTCATACTAATAAGTGATCATTTTGGCTTTGGCGAAGTTGCAAACCTTGAATAAAAAGGTAAAGAGGTATATGTGTCGCGGAGCTGTAAAGCACATTCAGTACACATAAAACATGTAGTGTGTATGACGCACCTGTGAGGAGGTATGCAAGGCACAGACACCACTGGTGCAGCAGCTCTCCTCTCAGCTAAGATCTTCCTCGCTCTTTTCATCTTCAGCCGGGATTTGGCCTTCGCCCTCTTGGCTCGCTCAGAGCTCCAGCCCTTGGAGTCATCGTCGTGGCCAATGCTGGGCTCGTCATCCTCCTCCAGCTCTCCTTCGCTGTGGGACGAACCCATGCTGGCCCCACCTACTCCTCCCAAAGGTCGGGCTGATCCCGGGGGCGTGTGGATGTCACAGTAAGCCGTCTTGCGGACGCTGAACGAGGTGCCGTTGGCCCCGGTCTCTCTGACGGGCTCCATTTTCATATAGAGGCCTGCCTGCTGGGCGCAGGTGACATGGAAGGCTGTGTAACAGTTGGCTTTGTGACACTGGATGCAGGCGCCTGAACCACGTTGCTTACAGATGTAGCAGGTGAGCTTCCAGCGTGCAGGAGGAATGTGCTCAATACTATCGATCGGCTCCAGAAAGACTGTGTTAGCAAAGCAGACCTGAAGAAAGACAGGCAAAATTCACTTTACTGCAATACTAATTAAAGTGTTAGGGCAGTAACAAGATAGCAGACAGATTCCCGCTAAACCCTACACTGATGCGATTAATCTGGTATCATTTTAGTTATGTTTTGCATTGTATAATTCATGAATCTAGTGCTATTTATAAACACAAGCTAAGTAATCATCTATATATTTATATGCAATATATGGTATCTCACAAAACGTGAGTACACCCCTCATATTTTTGTAAATATTTGATTATATCTTTTCATACAACAACACTAAAGAAATGACACTTGCTACACTGATGAGATGATAAACTTTTTTGGATCCATTTGGTTCAGATGGTGTCAAGCTTGTGTGGCCGCAACCAGGTGAGGAGTTCAAAGACAAGTGTGACCTGCAGTCAAGCATGATGGTGGGAGTGTCATGGTCTGGGGCTGCATGAGTGCTGCCGGCACTGGGGAGCTACAGTTCATCGAGGGAACCATGAATGCCAACATGTACTGTGACATACTAAAGCAGAGCATAGTCCCCTCCCTCCGTAGACTGGCCCGCAGGGCAGTATTGATAACGAACCCAAACACACCTCCAAGACAACCACTGCCTTGCTAAAGAAGCTGAGGGTAAAGGTGATGGACTGGTCAAAGCTCGTCTCCAGTCCTAAACCCTATTGAGCATCTGTTGGGCATCCTCAAACGGAAGGTGGAGGAGCGCAAGGTCTCTAACATCCACCAGTTCCGTGATGTCGTCATGGAGGAGTGGAAGAGGACTCCAGTGGCAACGTGTGAAGATGAGGTGAACCATGCCCAAGAGGGTAAAGGCAGTGCTGGAAAATAATAGTGGCCACACAAAATATTGAGACTTTGGGCCCAATTTAGACATATTTTTACTGGGGTGTACTCACTATTGTTGCTGGCGGTTTAGACATTAATAGCTGTGTAATGTTTGAGAGGACAGCAAATTTACACTGTTATACAAGCTGTACACAAGGTCATTTTTGTTCAGTGTTAAAGATATGAAAAGATATTATCAAATATTTACAAAAATGTGAGGGTGTCCTCACTTTTGTGAGATACTGTATATGTGTGTTGTTCTGATTCTGATATCATCCTGAGTCTTGAACTGTGTAAGCATCAGTTAGTAAGGTTAAGTTCTCATTGAGCCAATGTGGACATGTAAAGAAATTTTGATTCTGAAGGAAACAGGAATACTGAAAGCTTTGTGCACCACCGTAACCATGGCACAATGCAGAGCACCTTAACGTCTGCATGATTGTGTAGTTCTGATCAAGAACGCATGTAGTGGCATATGGATTTACCTCTGGGATCCAGAGGGCACACACTACGTGCGCCCAGCGTGCATCGTCTGTCTGTTTGAAAGCGCCTCCCTTGTTGGGACAGAGAGCACAGTCCACAGCCCTACTTGGCGACTGCAGGCAGCGGCGACATAACCACTGGCCCTCTGGGATGTAGGGCACGCCGTAGCACTCTTGGTGTACCGCCAGGTTACACATGTCACAGAACAGGATCACATTGCTGCTTTGACACTCTCCATCGTTACAGATGCAGCAGACAGCATCTTCATCAATTAGGGTATTGGGGTCTGCCTGGGAGAAAAGAGGATCAGGAACGATCAGAGTTGGATGTATTCCATATTTTTCAGGGTTAAAATATTATTTTCCACTCAGTTCAAGTACCTTGTTGTGGCTTTCGAAGTAGGACTCCTTCTCTAAGCGGTCCATGAGGTACTCAAAGACCTCCTGAGGAATGGGTGTCACACCGTCACGCCGCCGCTTGTCGTTCATAATGTCAAGCCAGATGTAGTCCTCCTCATCAATGTCATACTCTACCTCCTCATCTAGTTCCTCCACAGACTTATCAATGTACCTGCACATCAGAGTTGGAAAGAAGAGGAAAAATTGTTATCATGTTATAGTACATGTGTAGAGAAGAGATGTATGTTAACTTTCTGAAATAATAAAAATAATGACAGAGGAATCTGAAGTGATTGGCTCCAGCCCCCCCACTACCCAGTACACAGGATAAGCGGTTGACGATGGATGGATGGATGGATGGATGGAATCTGAAGTCAAAGCACTTCCCTGATACATGCATGACAATGAGCTGTAACGCTGCAAACAAACTGGTGATTGACTGTTAAAATGTGTGCTTCTGATATTTATGTCTCACTATATCCAATTTCTGTGTAAACAAGATGCATCCTGTACAAACACACCCGATTTCAAATTGCCTGTCATGTACTAAACAACAATCCTGCTTCCAATTCTCAATCCTTGTAATTATTAATGAACCGAATTATAATTATCAATGCAGACCTGTAGTAAGACAATGGCCGAGGAGGGGCATCAGGTCTCTCCTGATCCAGTTCTCTGAACACCGCCTCGGGGAGCTTGACTGCAGGCCCGGACTGAGCACTGTGATGATGAGATGAGCCATCCTTCTTCTTTTCTTTACTCTTATGCTTCCCGGACTTTGGGGTGGATTTGCCCCCATTAGAAGATGCGATATCTGGGCGGTCCTTGCCACTACCTCCTAACTCGCTACCTCCACCATCACTGCCGTTACACACCCCTCCACCACTACCACCAGTACCAGATGGAGGAGCATCCTCTGCATCGCTGTCTTCCTCTGACACCACATCAATGTTCTCGAAGATGCTAATGCGGTGGATCCGTCCCTGGATCTCCAGCTCCACCATGCGCTGTGCCTGGGCATAGGTCATAGTCTCTCTGCCCGGTGAGTGAGAGCGGTCTGACCGGTTGGGGCTGCCAGGTGTGTTTCCCCCATGTCCTGGTCCTCCACCTCCGTTACCTCCACCATCGTCTGTGTCCCCTGACCCTGCCAATGAGGCACGAGGAGGCCGCCCCTTTCTCCTCTTCTGGGGCACAGCCTGTGCAGGAGTTGGGTTGTCGTGGTCATAGTGGTAAAGGTGATACTCAATGCCACTGTAGCTCTTGTAGACCTTACGGCAAGTCTCCACAGGGCACTCATAAGGGGGCTTGGTGGCCCGCAGATTGTGACAGAACGTCTTTACATCAAAGTCCAGCCCCATTGTGCCAACAGCCACTGCTGGGACAGATGCTGTTCAAGTTTACATCTGAAAGAGAGGAACACAATGGAGGACCATTTGAGGATCAGTATGGGAGATTTAATACAGAGTTCTATATAAGGTTACAAAATGCAATACATTAGTTAACATGAATACTAAATTAACTACTATCACCACAGCAGTCAGACGGCAGTCTAGACAAGTCGTGCCTGCACACTGTGCACCTGTTATGGTGCAGTCACGTGACCGTGTCCCCTACTCCCAGTAGCAAACATATTATGTTAGGTCACACAATAACAGGTGCAGTTTTTGTTAATATTTTTGCGTTTGTTCCTTGCTAACAGTTGTGTCAAGTTAACGTGCAGTTAAACAAAACAGTAAGTCTAGTTGACAATAGCGTCATGCATCTTTAGAGCCAATGAGTTATAGAAATATCTGGATAACTTAAGACAGTTCACAGGACCAAAGTCAGTTAAAATCCCATAGCTAACCACAGGATTTAAGGCACTCTTATACGGTTAATGTTAGCCATAGCACTCTGCTGATGCTTCCTCCTCTAACAATGACACATTGCAGCCTGACGCTACTAGCCAGCAAGCTAACAGCAGCTAGCAAATACCACGAATTTACTCTCCAAACAACATAGCTACAGAGAATATAGATACTACTTACAAGTTAACGCTGCAAAGTTGCTACTGCTAGCTTCTGTTCATTTTTCATTTTAAATGACGGTAACGTTAACGTTAACCACGTTTGTAAAATTGGCGTGCTAAATTGTAGCTGTAACAGGGCAGACGTTAGCTACACAAAGATGTGCCACTTTAATGGCAGAGAGCTTTTTTTTTAATCATTCATAATAAATACTAAACAAATGAGTGTTAAAGTTACATACATTGTAGCCTGTTTGTAACTTAAGTGACCATTCAGCCCTCTGTCGTTAGTGTTTCCCTCCACAATGACCTCACCCTGTGAATCCCAGAGACTGAGCAGAAAATGACAGCATAACGTTTAATTTCATGATGTTACCTCACTAATACAGCAGGTGTGACCATGCGTATTACTTAATTAAATAGCCACGGTCAACCAACTAATTAATTGTCCTTCAATGTTGCAAAATAGCTCTGAAATGTTGTGCGATACGAGGTGAATTACCAGGTTTGGTTGTTTTGCAGTCCGTGTCTTCGGGGTAACGTTACAGTGGGTTTAAGATGGACAACTGAGATTAGCGCAAAGTACACCTAAAATGTAGTTTTCAATTGTCAAAATATGACCCAATTTCCCACAATTAAACCAGCCTTTAATCGCACAACGCTGCAGATCTTGACTAACATTATAAACACTTACTACTCCACGTTCCTCCAGACTGCGTGCTTCGGAAACCTCACACCAGATCGGAAGGGTCGCAGATCGCTTTTAATTAATTAGATAATCCAACAATGAAACCACAGCAGGCGTAGGTACAGTGAAATGTTTTTTAATGAAACAATATCCCGATCATTTCATTGTGTTGTTGGGAATAATTCAGGAACTCGGTTGAACAAAAGGGGCAACCGTTGCTGTAACGTTACGCCGCAGACGCGGGTTGACACATTCGCCACACAAAGCAGGGTCTATTTTTCGGCATTTGGTATTAAAATATAGCCTGCGTGCACATTTAACCAATATTTCATAATATCATAAATCATTCAGTTCGACACGTCTTTTCAATAATTTATTTTTAATTTCTACTCGACCGATAATTTCCCACAGGATATTTTGCGTTGAATGTTGCGAATCTGTCGCTTTGTTTCAAAGATGTCCGCAAGAGTGAAAACATTAACTCACGTCACACTTTCAAATAAGTCTACAAACAGATCCTTTATAGCCTTATTATAATTCCATGCAACATAAACGTATAACTAATCAGAAATGCACTTTGAGATAACCTAGAGAAATAAAAACAATGAAACACACCATCAAGCACAAAATAATATTTATTTCTCTCTCAACATACAGTCTGTGATTCGAGTGCAGCAGGGTAGGGTGGGGTAATGCAGTGGGACTTAACGGCAGGCAAAAGCAATCCCACACAGTTTAACCAGGTGGCAATGTTGTCCAGAGAGAAGTGAGATGGGCAGAGCAGGAAGGATCTGCTCCTCCTCTGTGCATTTCAGCTCTCCCCTTTTGATCACTGCATCCAAATGAGTTACACAGCAATAGTTAGTCCATCTTTTGCTCCCCATGAGTTAGCAGAGAGGGAGGTTGAACGAAATATACCAGATACAAGTGACAGAGAACAGAAATCTCTTACTACTGGAAGTATTTCACCAAAGCAGAAGACTCTGCATAATATTCTATAAAAGTCCAATTCAAACCGAATTGATGGAATAATATACATCAAAGCAACCCCTCCACCACCCCTAAACAGTCAAACAAAACAAAATGTACAAATATAGACTACAAGAAAACTGTACAGTTCACAGCTTGGCAGGATTGGGGTGCTGAAAGATTTCAAATGTGTTGTGGAGATGTGACATCTCTAACCACAGTAGCTATATTGTTTATCTTTGCGTTGTGGAACATGAAAAGTTAGCCATGCTTGTCAGTGATAAAAAATTACAGGCGGTGAAACTCACTATATACACAGTGTAGGAAACTCTTTAAACATTGGTTAGACTTCAGGGAGACTATATCTTGTGCAAATCCCCCGCATCAAGTATCGCTTGAATCTTTCAATATATTATTGAAAAGAAAATGACCAAAAAAAGCTGCCATCACAAGCAACCTTGGAAATAAACACAACAAAATTTCATCAAGGCAATAACACTGCTTTGTGAGTGTCTTGTTTGTTAATTTGAGGACTTTAATTTAATTCACCATCTTATGTGAATTGAATCCATTACTGTACAGTGGAATCACCTCAGACAATAGCAGCAGCATAAGAAAAAAAAATCAAAATATCAGATCATTTAAAAACATCAGACTTGGTGTTTGCACAAAACATCTTACAGTGTATGCTGAGTAATAGGACAGCCAAGTTGAAAGTACATTTAGCAGTAGTGACTTCAGAGTTTGAGCTTGGTGGTTTGTAATGTTTACACTTTGCCTGGTAACTTAACATCTGTTGCTTTGTGATTTTGTAACTTTGTTCAACTTTTCACTTGCTGCTGTTGCACACATCTGAGATAAGGCTTGTGGCAAGGCCACGATCAAAGCTTTGTGGAGGGGTTAAATTGCACTTTTAAGCCTCAAAAATTCACATATATAATTGCTACATTCTGATCAGAACACTACCAGAGGCATATACTGTAGAAAGAACTATGTACAGTATATATGGCTCTGAACCCTTTCCTCTGCGCACAAGGCTACAACACTGCCAACTCTTGTGCTGTCCAATGCATCAGTTGTCCTATCAAAAAAGAGGATGCGTCCAACTGAACCATTTGACCTGAAAGAGCGGATTTTGGCTGCTGGCGTAATATTTTTTTCCCTTCTCTCATCAGTCTTACTTTAACCATTTGTTTCTGCAAGGCAACGGTACATCTCACCACTATGGCATTCCATCTGTCACAGGGGGTGGAAAGTAAACAAGGGTTAAAACATGATTTTATTATTTAAATAAGAGCATAAACTATGTTAATAGTGCAGTACTACAAGGGCATTCATATGTAAACCAAAAAAAGTGTGTCTGCAATGCATTAAAAAAAAGGACAGCCTGCACTTCAGCTACCATCAAATAAAATAACTTAGATGCAGAGATGCTTTGTTTCACAGAAGAAAAAAAAAACAAATCAATGTTCAAGGCACTACATTCCCTCTTTGTCATAAATACTGTCCTGTTACTGTATCTCAAACCACTGTATTTGGATTCAAATGTAGTGTTTAACATCTACGTAACACAGAAAGGCTAAATCCATGTGACAACTGAAGTGACAAAAGAATAAAGTGAAATATGTTTTCATGACCGCAGACAAAATGTCTCGTATGGCTGAGTTTACTCAAGACCGAAGCCAAAAAGCATTAAGTATTCAGGCATACATACTTAACATGTACTGTATAGTATACACACATACGCACGCTCCACACACACACACACACACAAACGCACACACACACACACACACAACTGACTACAGATATATGTGTTGTATAAAGAATACCAACACTCGCGTTATGTTATTTACAAGATCAGAATATGTACATGTGTGGCTCTGGTGAAACAGAGCAGAGTTGGACTGTCCTGCCTAAACACACTTACACATTTTAGTTAGCAGATTAAGTAGTCCTTGTGGTTTTTGGACAGGGGCCATTCTCGGGGTCGTGCATGCCCAGAGGGTAGGCTTTAATGCCTGGGTTTGCCATTGTGGCATAGGGCATCATACTTGCAGCACCAAGCATGCCTACTGGACTCATGGAACCTACGGGACTAGGCATGCCAGGCCATGGCTGAGGGTAAAGAGGACCAGGGACCATCCCGCCATAGGAGCCTGCTGGCAAAAGGAACCCAGGAGAGAGCTTTGTTGAGGAGTTGGGACTGGGAGTTAGGGTTGTTGGCACACCAGGGCCTAAAGCAGCAGTCAGGGGGCAGGAAAGGGGCAGCTTGAACTTTCTGGGACCAACATGGCATTTCATCTGAAACAGAAAGGAGTTTTGTACAAAGTCTCATAAGTTAACCAAATGTCATAGAGTACCACTCAAAATCTGATCCTTAATTATCTATCCCAGAGTGCACGTCTATTTCGAATACCTCATGTGTAGATGCTCCCATGGGTGGCGCCCTGCCCTCCAGGTCCTGCTGGCGTCTCTGCTGTTTGATCTGGTTCAGGGAGGGGCGTGGCTGATTGGCTGCTGCAACAGTCTCCCTTGTCCAGTCATCGACCAGTTTGTGAAGGTCGTCAGTGAACGTGCCTCTCTTATTGTTGCTGTTGTTGGTCTGGACATGAGCAAGCTGTGGGATTGGCTGAGGAGACAGCGAGGGTGTGGTCGCGGTGAATGACGGCTGTGGTTGGCTGGAGGCCGTCTGAGCTGTAGCGGTGCTGAGAGATGACCCTGAAAGGACACAAAGGTCTTAAAGATCTGGCCAGTTCAAAAAAAAAAATTGATGGTCAAATCACTTGGCTGCTGTATGGCATAATTTCAGGCACTTCTGACACAATGAACCTATGATATCATAACACTTCAAGAATAGTCCCAATGGTTTTGTTGAGGCCAGATACTACGTATTTACTGACACATATTTTGCCAACATAGCAGCCAAAGGATTGCAACATACAAGACTTATTAAGTAGTGGTAGACAAATGAAATGTTTGCAAGCAGTGACAAAATTCAGCAATCAAGGCATTGAGGCCGCCATGCAAAACAAACGTAAATTAAAACAACAATCTACAGAGTACCGACATTTTCAACAATAACTGCCACATTTTCAAAGTCCCGAAACAAAGAAAAAAAAAGAGAGAAAATAAAGTGCACACACAAACATAAGGAGGACTAAGAAAGACAGAGAGTAAGAAAGTAAATGAGATAGTTACTACTACTGCGCTCTTTGCCTAGACATAGTCGTTTCAGAGTGGACCCTATAAAAAGGTAAAACAGCACAAGACAGAAACAGTTAGGCCAGGACACACTGCACACCACAAGTATGTGGACAAGCTGCTTCAAAAGCACATTGAGCTATCAAAACAATTTGGGGAGAGAGAAAGAGGAAAAGGAGGACAAGGGGTTTAAAAATCAGTGAGGGCAATTGAAAGAAAGACCCTAGGTGTTCTCTTTAAAATGGGCAGTCATTGCAGGAAGTGTCCCTGACAAGCTTAAGAGAGCACACCTAGTCTCGGTTTGTTATGTTGGATGTTAATTCGTTCCTGCATTTCTAGCAATCTTGATGAAGACCATCATATTTTATGCTACCTTGTGAATTAACTTTCTGAAAACAAAAGGTTATTTTTTTCAATGTTGTGTGGGAACAGAACTGTCATCTTAAATGCATATACAAATGAAGAGTCTTATCATTCTGATTTATTTGTTTGTAACATTTATTATGACTTTTTGGTCCATTAGTTAGGAAAGGAGAGACCATAACAAGAGTGTAATGATTTTTAAGCACGGAAGACTGGAGCCTGGATTAAAAAGAGATCCCTTTGTCGATGTGACAATGCCTGTGAAATAAAAATGTGAAACCAAAATAAATCCAACTTAAAAGAGCACACAGATACTAGCTGGAACTCAGAGTTAGCACTTGTCGGAAACATGCAGGTAACTCAGGAGAGGTGGAAGGAGAGAGAAAAAAAAAAAGTAATATTGATGATACAGCCCTTCGTATGGCGGAGCAAGTCTCCCGTCAGTGCCCTGCCTGGCGCCAGCACCATGCACGTCGTCTCCGTCCAAACATGAGGGACAGAGAGAGCTCTCCTCTACCACAGTAAAAGAGCCCTGCCTATCAGGGAAGGGCTGGATGGGGGGGGGTCCTTTGTGTTAGTATACAGAGGATTGCTGACTTGGCAAAGTGCCTTGACTTGGGATGTTCTACAATCAAAATTAACAGCGGATGGAAACACACAACAAATAAATAGGGTATAAAGGCTTTGGCATTCTCTCACACATGTACACACACACACACACAGTCTTGTTTTAGATCTGACCTCAGGCCCATGTTTGGAGAGAACTAGCACCAGTTTGCTTGTGGGGTCTATTTTCTAAAGCCAAAAGCACTGCACAAAGCATTTGTATGGGGGGGGGCGGCATTATAGCCACAAATGAATAGTTATGAATGCAACTGTGGTTCTGTGGATGATTGCCAGAGGAAAGACTGTTCTGACAAATACCTATGACATCAAAGTTACTTGCAGCCTGGGTATTGGAGGCCACACACAAAGATTTATGAAGCGCCTTGCACACCCTGGAAATGTTTCCTTTTCAACAATCATGCCAAGAAACTGAATGGTGGCCAGACACTCTGAGGATATTCTGAATTTATAGGACCATAGCCACCCTTTCTGTTCTGCTTCATTCTTTGACCACCACAGACACCGCTTCCCATCTGGAGTACTAATAGCAAAATCTTTATCAAGATGTACTATTCACAGAAGACTGTGGGGGTGTCTGTAAGACGACTGCTGCTACAGCAATACATGCCGATATTTATACCATGCAAGTGCACACACACATTTGCGAAAAACCATGCCGTTGGTGCACAACTACCTAAGAAATATCCAGTGATGCAGACCAGGAGGTGGAAACCTTCTGTACCTGTATTCATCAACACTATTTTCAACAATCAATTTAGAAAACAACTGCTTTGATAAGGCATAGCCTCTTATTTCAGTGTAACATACAAAACAAGAAATCAGACTGCTGAAATCCATCTCAATCTAAATGCCTCCAGTCATCCTGCAAGCTGTCAGCATCAATTTTTAACAATGTTTTTTCAAGTGTGTGCCACTCCCTAGGAATTGGTGCTGAAATCTGTTAAACATGTGTAGACTGCTGTCTTTCTTGACCACTACCACTAGGCGGCACCAACATCACAAAAAAAATCTAATACTAAACATAGTGTCTTCAATCAAATTCAAATAGCGATAAGTGTATACAGATAATATATGGATAAGTGTCCACAAACACATTTGCACCAATAGCAATGTTCAGCAGCAGTAACTGGTGAAGGGACCTCAAGCGAAGTCATAAGCCAAAACACAAGCTACACATAAATATGGCCTACTTTACTGATCGCTTGAAGGTGAAAAGGAAACACATCCTGGCTGCACAACTATCTAATTCTGGTGGTGTGTGACTATGTAAGCTAGATTCAGTTGACTTTGTAGATATGAGATTTGAATACCAACATCATGTGTGCATGTGATGGATATCCTCTGGCGGTCAGGAAAAAATAAATTAAAAAAAAAATTTAAAAAATCATACAGAACACAAGCTTTGTGGTTTTTAAAGGAGGATGGGAATAGAAAATGGTGATGTATGTCAGGTGAGGAGGCCTGTGAGGAGGGTGAAACAGAAGATCCACTATATCACATATTTAAAAAAGAAAAGAAAATTGGTTGATAGAAGAAATAGGCAGGTTAAATAAAGACAAGATGGAAATGAGTGAGGGGGAAATAGAAAAGAACAAATACAAACAGATGGACAGAGACACAGGTCCACTGAGGAATCTAGTGCGTGGTTTGCTACTAGATTTATAGGTGACTCTCTCTGACGTTTGGTGGTAAACCGTCCAGCCTGTAAAAATGAATATAAGAGGGAAGAAGAGAAGAAACAAGAGAAACACTTTGTAATAGTGCACAGAGACTGGGATGAGAAACCCCCACCATCAAAAGCACCAGCAAAGGATAGTAAGAAGGAGTGCATGATATGTAGGATCCAACTACATTGTCTGGTAATTAATGTGAATTTTCAGCCAATAATTACAACTGGTAAGAGTCTCTTATTCCATGTTTTCCATTATTTGATCTGTTTTATATCTAGTATCTACGTACATAAGTTCTTGGATGTTTTATTTCCCTTAATGCTACATAAACAAAGTATGACTTTAATTTAATGTAAACTTACAACGCAGATGGTATATACCCGGGCCCAAGGCACATATGCATTAGTGACAGATGCTAGCCATCTGATAAGTAATTTTACAAATGTGTATGTTTAACATATGGCTTTAATGTTAAATACATAGTATTTTAAGTAGTCCTACAAACAGTATGAAGTTAACAGTTCAGTTAAAATGAGGTGGTCCTGTTTGTGTCTGTAATCCTTCAGGGTGAGACTCTTGATCCTTCTACTTGCAAAATGTGGTCCATGGACTGTATGGACAAAATCAACACATTTACCTTAACCCTAGTGGCTGTTGTAGATAGCATGTCCCGTTCTCTCTCTCTCACACACACACACACCAGTATGCACATGAACCTATAATGTGTACCTTGGCCAGAGCTAGCTTGGTTGGCCGTTCCATCACCGTGTAGTCCAGCGTAGATGTTATCTGAGGAGAAAGAGCCTTTCAAGGAACAGGGTTGCTGGGTGTGGACCTGCTCTGGGGCAGTGCCAGGCTGATTGCTAGAGCTGGAGCTGCCACTGGAGTGGGCAGAGCCATCTGACAGAACTGAACTTTTAGCAGGGGAGCCAGATGAACTGGCAGCACTTTCACCTTGGTGCAAAAAAAGGGAAAAATGAAAAAAGTGTGAGTCAGAGTGAATCACTTTGTGAATCACACACTCCTACTTTTTTCTGTACACGACGCAATTCCTGTGTTTTTCACTTGTGTGTTTCAGACTAATGCTGCTCTCCCATGCACACTAATCATCACATAAACCACTTATCACCCCACCATCCCTACCCACACACCTTTCCTCTCTGCGGAGGTGTTAAGATTGTTTTTGAGCTGCTGCACCATCGGATTGAGTAGTTTTCCAGCCTTCAGCTTGTGTTTGCTGGCCCTGCGCCTTCGACCACTTGGGGGGGCAGCGTGAAGTAGGCCGACATTGGGGGGCAGTGTTTTTCCCAGCTCCTTGTAAAGTCGCTCAATCTCATTCCTCTGGAACGCCTGCAGCTCAGAGATCTCCTTCATGTGTCTAGAGAAAAGTACAGGGAGAGAACAGACAGAAATGAAATAATATTTCTGAGAGACTGCTAGTCAATTTCATAGCCTTTTTTCAAGCATTCCCTGAATATTTTACTCCCTATGTAGGTCCAATAAAGCCTCTGCGTCAAGGGACATCTTCTAATGCGTGCGTTGGATTAATGAGTCATTCAAATACCTCTCCATGCATACAGAAACAGGTTGTGTCATCTCGACTGACAAACCTCAACTCAGTGGCATCTGATAATTTTTTTTTCCTGACTTCACTTTGGGATTTCTCTGCTAGTAACACGGCTACATGCAGCCTTGTGGAGACATGTTACAAAATGTTTACTGAAATATACAAAATTGCAGATTTGTTCAGTAATGAAATTTGTGAAAAGTCAATGCTTGGAAATTCATGTTACGTTACTACACCATTTCATTGTTGTAATTATGTTTGAGATATTTGAGCATTTTTGCCTTTATTGTGGATAGGATAGAGAGAGAGGAAACTAGAGAGAGGGGGATGACATGCAGCAGTGTTTTTTAATGACAAGATTAAGCACACTTATCTTTAAGAACTTGGTAATGTGATGTCTTCTTAATAATCAAGGATGAGCGGGACACTTATTGTTAAATTTCAATTAAAGCTATATCCACCAGGACTCCTAATAACCTTAACATTTAACCTAATAGTCCTAAAATAAATGCTTATATATAGTGCTGGTTACTACTGTTGCTGATAAACTTTTGAAAACTAGATGAATGTGGGGCATATTCTATAAATTATTTTGCAAATAATGCAATTAGAGCAGTCAGACTGAAAAGTTAGCTCTTACTACGGTACAAAACAATCTTCTCTCTTTTAAATAAAAGCCAGAAAAATCAAAGTACTGTAAAGTAACATGCAGAGTTTAGATTCAAAATTGAATAATGTTTCATGAACATGCTGCTGACAAACTATGCAACACATTTTTGCTGCTGTGGGTGAGTGCACGTGTGTGGGTGTACATTTCTTTACTTTTCTCTCAGTTTCTGCAGTTCTTTCCTCATATCTGCGTCCTCAAACTCGGAGTCATTGTCACTGCTGATGTAGGATGATTGGGCATGTCCTGCAGAAGCCGAGGGAGCGTGACCATTCATTGCCACGGGCTGTCTGCTCGGTGAATCAGAGCTCTGCTCACTTTTGCTCCGACCGGAGCGCCGCAGGAAGGCTACTGCCCTCTTCATGAGGTCGCTTCCACTGTGTTCAGACAGGGCATGAGCTGGGGGAGCTGGGGGAAGGGCCACGCTGCTGCTGTCCTCATCTGCTGAGTCAGAGTAGAGGTGAGAGGAGTGGTGGTAGTGGTGATGGGTCGGAGTGTCGATGGTCTGGGCCCGGGGGATGTGGCGTGGGGTGAGATCAGGGCTGGAAGTGGGGGTGGCCTGGTAGAAGTCTGGTGGAGCAGAGTAACGGTTACTACTGTGGGGTTTGGATGCATTATCAATATCAGCTGCAGCGGTCACAGAGGACCTGTCCACAGCCACACCAGCCTTCTCTTTCCTGCCTGGGCCTTGGGTTTGGCTGTGTGACCCTCCAGAACCACTAGAGGGAGCTGGGGAACTGCAGGTGCTGCAACTTGTCTTGCTTTTCTCTAATCGAAAGATTACATCTGGTGGAGTTGGAATGATCTGGAAAGAGAAGAAGCCCGTGTTTTTAACAAAATTAGGTGCACATACACATCATCAACCAATGACAAACAATGGAATAAGTCATGACCTTTCAATTTGCTCATTTGACATTTATATTGAGCAGATTTGCTCAGAGTTTTGAAAGTAGGTTATTACTTGAAAACGGCCTTTGGAGCTGCTATATGAAGTGGAGCTGGTGGTCACATCTCGTCTGTTCAAAACCCTGCTTGTGGCTAAAGGACCAGGAAGAAGACAACAAATGATTCTCAAACCATAATAATGTGATATGGGCATTACATAAATAATGTTACCTACCTGCCACTGCAGAGTCACTTAGTGCACCCACACTATCTGTGCGCTCAGGAATCTGAGGCTAACAGAGAAAAAGAGAAAGGTGGGTGAGTGGGAGGCTGCAATCATTTGAATAGTGGCAAGTGATACAACACTAGATATGCTAAATCAGTGTGGTGAGGGCCAGTCATTATCCTCTCCTGACCTCAGTTTTGTCTGAATGAGTCAGACCTGATTTGCTTTTGGTAGCATGCATGCACACAAAGAAACACAAACTGAAGCTACCACAGGAAGAGATCATGATGAAGTATCGTGCTGTCAGCAGTAATTTTATTACCCTCCTCTCTTTCTAAACACAGTATTAGTCTTGCCAATAGTCAAATCAATAACACAGTGAAGGGAAACGATTCAATGATGCCGTCTTTAACTTAGCTCCTCTTCAATGTCTAAATGCCCATATATCCCTCTCTCTCATGCACACACAAACTTATTTTATCATTTATTTTACCAGTAGCTCCCCTTTCTTCTTTGAAAGTGCTCCCTCAGTGCTCTGGACGTCTGAGACTGGAGGTGAGCTGACTCCCTCTATACTGGAGGCCTGGGGGTCAGACACAGTGCTGGAGGGCTGGCAGGGAGAATGCTCCTGGTACAACAGGTTTCTCAGCTTCTCATCCAAAGTCTTGATGGTGCGGTCAACAAACTCCACCCTGCGTGGTCCCTCGCTGTCCGACTCTCCTGGCCCACCACTCACTGACTGCTGGTTGCTTGAAGGCTGGGAGTTCTGGGAGGGCTGATGTGCTGGACTCTGGGGCTGGGAGGTGACTGTACCAGGCTGCATGGGTGTGGCATACGGTTGCTGCAGAACCACCGACTGATGGGAGGCAAGCTGAGGGGGTTGTTCTCCAGTTGGACTGACCTTCTGATTCTGCTGATTAGTTTGAGAGGCCAAACCACCAGCAGCTCCTTTATCAATAGCATTCACATCCAGAGAGACAGGTGGCACAATAGGGCAGCATGGCATGTCCGTTACCATAGAGACAGCAGAAATGCAAGGCTCTTCCACAGGAACGGAGCTGTGATGGCTGACACAAGCAGCAGCAAGGGCATGTTTAGTTAGACACGGCTGGGGCTGCTGGATTCGGGCTTTGTCAATGTTTTGGTCTTGTTGCTGCACTAAGGTCTGTGCTGCAGGGGGCAGAGAGGAGGAGGATGGACTGTGGGAGGATAAAGATGCGACTGGGGTAGTCACTGCAGTTGTGTTGCTGTCGGACCTGACTGATGATGAGGCAGATTTTTCAGGTTCTAGAGAAATAAAAAGGGTATTTAGGAGGAGAACAGATTTCGAGTTAGCCAAGACAATGAAGAATAGGAGCTTGGTCCTGTGGGTCCGGAAGTGTTACGTCACTGCTCGTCTTTCCCCATCAGGCTCTGTCAACTAGAGTATAAAGGCTGCCTTTCATTTCTGCCTAGAACTACTGCAGAAGCGGTCTTATATAACTGACCCCAACTGATGCGCATGCGCGCACACACACACACACACACACGCACGCATCTTCACTATCAACAGCAAGTAAGATACAAACTGTTTAGACTATTCTATAGAGAAAGCCAATCCTCATATTAAAAGAATTTCATTTAGTAAGTAGTAAACCTGATATTGAAGGAAGCATGAAAGAAGCATATTTCTGTGTGTGAAGCATACCCTGTGCTGTCGAGGTGTGAGATGTAGTCTTCTCTTTGTCTAACATGGGCGTCTCAGCTACAGGGCAGATGATAAACCAACGCTTGCCAGTGTGGAGGACTGTCAAGGACAAAGGCAAAGAAAAACTCATAAATCCACATCTACTATAAAATCAATTCAGTGGAAAAGCTAAAAGTACTGGCTGGCTGCTTTAAAATTTAAAAAAGAAGAATGGGAGAATACAAACAGATTTAAAAGCAAGTCATCCTTATTTCAGTATTTTTTTAACCTGGGCCCTATTTTAACATATTTTGTTGTCATAATGACTATTAGATACAAGATGGTTTGGAATCCATGCAGTAGATGGTTTCAGCTGGCCGCAAATTGGCTGCAGTGTTGCAGGAAACGCCGGTGGAAAGGAGGGAGAGAAGTTTGTTGTGTACATAGAGGAACTGCTAGAAAGACTTTATTTCCTAACATTATTCCAACATTACACTCTCCTCTCTCCAACTCATGACTCACTCCGAGTTTACTGTTTTACCTTTATTTGCTGCACTATTATAGGCCTATGTTCCACTGTGTGGTGTTTGATGCTTTATTAGGTGAAGACAGTTCCCATGGGAAAGATGCTTGTTAGAGGGTTTCTCATCTGATTGTCCCTGATAGGTCTTCATCTCAGGACAGTTGGTTTTGACTCTCTTCCTCCATAAGACAGCTGCATTATACCCTTAGAGCATAAATTCACCTGTTTCTTCACTGGCTCTGTGTCCCTGCAGTCTGGTTGCACTTTTGTCTTACTCTTTGCAAAGAATAAAACCCTTAAAGACATCCAGATGGAATTCTTTATTTCAGAAGACTCACTAAAGGAAAATTGCTATTGCACCCCGAAGTAATACGCTGCAGCCACTGCAGCTGGTTCGGGGCTGGCGGCAGAAACCTACTAAATCTACTGCACAAATTCCAAAATGTTCTGTAATTACTAGTCATTTAGACACCAAAATATGTGAAAATGTGAAAACCTTTAAGCAAATATACAGGTAAGCAGTGGAGTTAACTAGAAATAAAAAGTGAGTGGATATTGCTTGAGTGAAGTTCCAGGTGGCTGAAAGTTACCATTTTGCTGGTACACCAGCTGTGGGGTGCTGGGTGCGGAAGCCTTCCAACCCTAAAGAAAGGACAGGATTAGACACAGATTTGATACACCAATTTAATAGACATTTAAAAGATTTCCCCAACCAGTCAAAGAGCTGAACCTCAAAGTCAGTTAGATCAAAGTGTCACATCAGCAAGAGCATATTTTTGGCAGCTCTTGCTGGCAGTGTTACATGCAAAGTCATCTCGAGAGTGCTGTCAGGATTATGTATCTGAGGTACAGGTGCAGGAAGACAGATTGAACCACCTCAACTATTAACTATCAATACTTCCTTTCTCACCTCGGTTCCCAGTATGCCAGCTCCTTCACTCATTTTGGGACTGCCTCCCTGGTCAGAGTTCCTCTCGCCCTCTGTGTCCTCACTCAGCATGTCCTCAGCCTTGTCCACAATGTCCTTCAGTTGCTCGATGAACACTTCCTTTTCTAAAGGCAGAATGAAATCATTCTCCACCTGAAGGGCATGATAGAGAAAAAGGTAACAGAAAATTTAAGGTTTTAGCTTAACAAGCAATGATTCAAACACAAGCAGGAGAGTAAAAACATTGTTAAGGGTAAAAAAAAATGACTGCAATTTCAGATATATTCTCTTATTGTAGCTTGCCATCAAGAAAAAGCAAATGTTGTCTATTCAATTTAAGGACTAAGAAAAGCCAAGGACTACTTTTGCATCGTGTGTTATAAAGTTTTTATTTACTACTTCAATTTCTAAGCAATTCACATGATAAAAGGTAATTACCTATATTGCTTTAGTAAGCTTCAAGTAGGTGTTTGTCTTAGACCACCTATTTTATATACGATAAGTTGATGGAGCAGTTATGCCATAAATATTCATCTAGCTATGTATAAATATAAGCCCAATATGAATTTGTTCAGATTGGAGGAGAGAGAAAGAGCAAGAGCGAGACAGACACAGATTTTTTGCTGCATTGCAGCTAAGAACAGCAACACAGGGAGTTTCAGAGTTCTGAACCATAAGAAAGGATCTCAGGCAATGCACAGCTTTAAGCATGCTACAAAAACCTTTGCATCAACTGAAGTAGCAGTGACTTTATTGCCTACATACCATGTATGTAGCAATCTCTTCCGGCGCATCTCCATCCAGGTCAAACTTGAAAGTGACCATTTTATGGTTATGAGTTTCCAACTGACACTCTACCATCTTATCACCAGTGTTACACACCTGCAACAAGAGCAGACACACTTAATCCATTTGTCTACTTTAACATTAGTTTTGAAGATGAGCTTTAAAAAGTATGCTCATTGTTGAAAAAAATTTTGGTTACCCACATTGAGCATACTGAGCTTTGGCCTGTTGATCTTCTCTTGCCGAGAACGAGTGCGTGTGGACCTGCGGTGGTGTTTGCGGACTTTTCCTTCGTTTTTACCTCCATGTGTCCCCTCGTAACCATCACTCATCTCTTTCCCTGACGTGGCATCAGAGTTGACACTGGTTTTGGTGAGGGAAAAAAAACAAGTTTTTACTGAACACAGCTCTGCATTTAAGTGGGCTTCTGTGGTTTCAAGATTAAAATGCGCCTGCAGTCATACTCAGAAACTAACAAACGACAAACATGTCCAAAACTGTTATGCCTTAAAGAGATGATGGTTTGACAAAGGGAGAAATAGTAAACAAGACATGATATATAAAAAGACAAGAATCTCTAACATGACAATCTTCTGAGTGCAATAGAAAGTAATCTTGGACTGGCAATGGAAAGAGGCCAATGATCGTTACCTCCCCTGCTCGATATGGAGCTTAGTGAAAAGGTTAGGGAAAAGTTTATCGCTGCTCTGGAATGCCTGCAGGATTTGGCAAGCTCTGATACATCAGCCATGGGTGACGCTAAACTCTGCATGACCTTAAAGGGAATATAGATTTGTGGGGGATTAGCTAACTGCTTTCCATTACCAAGAAACAACTGAACCATCTGAATTTAAAAAGACGTTCTTAGCTGCTGCTGGTCACAATGATACAAAAGACAAACAGATTGCCATAGTGTTCAGAGTGCGCTCTGGTTTTACACATGTTTGTGTCTGGCTGGAGAACAGTCATTTGGTCAACACTCTGCCAGAGAAGGTTAGCATAGACAGATGTCAACAAAGTCCAAAACAAAACAACTAACAGAGTGATAACTTGTTAGTTTCTAGTTTTTTGTTTGAGTACTGTAGCCAACAAATGCAAGGTTCTGCTGGGCATCATTTTAACATGGCAAATTTCAGAGCATTTAACAGTGTAAATAACTGTGTTTCTTTAAGTCTGAAGTATGAGAGAATGGAAAACAGTTAAAGACCAAATGTGTTGTGTTTATATTCATGTCAAGGCTTATCAGGCAGAATGTTGCTCTGGGGATTAATGTCCATTTAACGGCACCTGAGAGCTGGCTGAGATGACTCATCCAAGATGCACTATTTTAGATTTACAATCACTGACTTGTCACCTGCAAATATGTATAAAGGAGAAACAGGCTAGCAAGTACCTGTCACAACTCTGTCCTCCAGTGTGTTTCTCTGTGGCTTGATCCTACAGACAGAAAAAAATACAGAAAACAAAACAAAACAAATAACCAGAGAGAATGACAGTGTATCAGACAATGACTTGAGAGTGTGTTGGTATCTTTGCAAATTAAGTTGGGCAGAGAAAGAAATAAGCAGTGACAACTAAAAAGTGTGGGAGTGAGTCATTTGATCATACCTCCGTGTTGGTGTCTGTTAGACCCTGACATGCAGCTCCTGTGAGAGTACTGAGCTGTTTCTGCTGAGTCTGACTAGAACTGGTAGACCCAGATAAGGCTTTCTGAGAGTCAGAGGGCTGCAGCACAGGAATCTGGCTCTGAAGCTGACTCTGGGACTGGACCTGCAGCTGGCATGGATTCCTGTTGTCCAGCTGGGCAGCAGTGGGGTCTGTGCTCAGGTCTAAACCATTCTGCACAGGTGAGGAGAATACTGCAGGCTGGGTGAGCTGAGCAGAGGGGACAAGCTCAGGACAGCTGACCTGGGCCTGCTGGGGAACCTGCTATAAAAGATAAACAAGATAGCCATTATAAATTGTAGTATTACAACTACTACACTGAATTATATTATCTTGGAAGACTTTAAATCCTTGGTAGACATTTTGAGATATTCAAACACGTGGCTTTTATGCCTTTTCTTGATAAGAATATCTGTAAAATATTTCACAGGATTTTCAATCTATGAAGTTCAGAATGCATAACAAAAAAATTTTCATCCACATTATTTAATTAACCTGACCTTTAGCCACAGAACAACAGTGCAGTGAAAAGAAGGCTTTTCTTGGGACGCAAAAACAATCTAAAAGATTATCATAATCAAAAGTTTCGGTTCACACCTTCTTGGTAAACATCTGCTCTGCATTGCAGCCATCATAATTACCTGTATCAGAGGCTGAGTGCTGCCATTTGTGGGAGGGTGTGTGTTCTGGGACGGGGCAGTGTGTGTGTGTATGGGGTGGGTGGTGGTTAGTCCTGATATAAATGCAGGCTGTGAATGGGAAGATTCAGATCTAACACTTTGCTGCAGAGCAGCAGTGGGCTGGTGCTGTGGGGATGTGGGTCCCACCTTACCCAGCACGGGTGAAGGGGACGGTAGGAGAGACACTGGAAGTGGTGAAAGTAATGCATTTTCAATGTGCAGAGGAGAAAGGGGGGACACAGAGGGGGTCACAGGAAGAGTCTGTCCAGGAGAAAGGAAAATGGGATTAAGAGAAGAAGAGGTTGAAGGGTGAGGGGCAGTGCAGGAGTGAGGGTATGAGGATTCACAGTCAGTCACAGCTGTCATCACCTGGACTGTGGGGTACTGTGAAGAAAACGAAGGGAAAAGGAAAGAAAAGAAGAAACAGGGGAAAATCAAACAATCTAGACAACAATGTTCAAATATAAGAGGAGGATGCATCATGATAACTGGTTTCATGTCTACGGTTATTGGTCTGTATAAGCTAGAAAAAAGACATCCAATTACTCAAATGTAAAGAAAATGAACTGGTATCAGCCATAAAAACAGACTAACAATACCTGGGGTGGATGTGTTGGTAGTAGAGAGTTTGACATCTGCAGAGGTTGGAGTTGTTGCTGGACAGCAGCTGGAGCCATTGACTGCTGAGGAGGAAGTGCCTGGACTGACACACCAGAAGCTGACTGGCTGAGATTCGGTCCGTGGCCCTGTCCATCTTGTCCAAGCTGTGAAATGCTCTGACCGGCAGGAATATTCTACAGAAGAACAAGAAGGAGAGAGAGAAAAAGAGGGAGGAAGATCAATAATGGCAGGGATTCCAGTTTCATCTTTCAGTTTGGAAATCTGCATTTCCTGCCATTGACCCAGATCACACTAGCTCATAATTTTCCATCCTGTCCCTAAGCCTGATATCAGTCTGAATCTGCTACACATACTGTGTACCACAGACACAGAGCGAGCCTGGGAGGGCTGACGGATGCAGTGGCTACAACCACTGTTATTGTTTTCATTACTGTCTCCATTATCTCCCTTATTGGCGGTTGTCCGAGGAAACTCCTGTTTACTGGGCTGTTCATTTTTTCATTCACCTTCTGTTCACCACCAACACAGCTGCTTCCAATTCAGCTGCGCCAAATCAAAACCGGACACAATAATATGAGTAGTTCCAAAACAGCACTGTCTACCATAAATAACATGTTTAAATGCATTTCTGACCCTCACACATTGAGTTCTACAGTGACAGAGAGTGTTGAGACAAAAGCCTTCTACCTGATTCGGGAAAGCAGCGACGCAAAGATAGGGTTGAAACTGATGAAAAATGAAAATAGGGCAAGGTCAGAGGAGGAATAACAAACATAAAATTCAAAACTGGGGCACTGTGTATGCCACCTGGCTACAACATACTGTATACTTATTATTTTTTTGGTTTGTTTTTAGTTTATTTTATAGGGACAGTGCACATTAATCAACACAGTAGTTAAACGTCAATGTAAATGTGCCAGAGTTAGCTAAATAGCTAATTTTCATCTGTAGTCCCTGAGCAGGTTATAACTAACTACCATAATCAACATTGTAGGCTCACCTGTTGGGTAAGATGTGTAGCCTGGCTATGCTGGGTAGAGGCTTGAAGGCTCTGAGGAGTCACTACCTGGTTAGCTCCATAGCTCTGTGGAGCAGCAGTAGTAGACTGTGCAGGCAGGTACTGGCTCTGAGCTGAAGCAGTCTGTTGCTGCAGCGCATTGAGGGCAGAACGTGCATAGCTTTCAGCATCAGGTAGACCTGCAGCAGGGTAACTCTGGTGTGTGGCTGCAACTTGCACAAGTGGGGTTGCTGTGGGATGAGGTTGAGAAGCTGGGGTCTGAACTGGTTGGACTGTAGACTGGTATACATCCTGGCTTTGTTGTGGAACTGCTGGGTGCATCGTTTTTTGACTGTGCTTCTGTAGTGTTGGAGTATGTACTTGCTGCTGACCAGAAGAATGGTGGGTAGGCTGTTGTGCCATTTGTTGTTGTATGGCATGCTGAGTGTCCTGGCTATGTTTGAGTTGAGGCTGAATATAAGTCTGCCCAGCATGTTGCATTAGTTGTATATTGGACTGAGTGTTTTGCAGTAAGGGCTGTTGGTGCTCTTGCTGAACAGGTATCTGTTGGCTGTAAAGTGCTGGTGTAGAGGAGCTCTGACCAGGCTGCTGACTTGGAGGTCTGACTGCGCCTTGGACCCGTTGCAGTACGCTGGGAGCTTGTGCAGGATGACACTGGGCTGTGGCTGCCATAGTTGGGGCTACAGATGCAAGAGGGAAGCTTTGTGCTGACTGCTGTGCTGGCAGGGTGGTTGCTGCTGCTGCAATGTGTTGTTGAATTGGAGTAGGATATCCTGATGCAGCTTGGGTCTGTTGCACACTTGGATGTGTGTAGCTAGCAGGACTGACTGTATGCTGGATGTTGACTGAACATAGAGTGGCTGGAGCTGGTGTTGCAGCATTGTGTTGGCCAGCATATGGAGTAACAGGGTAGCTGTGTCCAGGCTGGAGGTATTGCAGGGGTGTGTGGACTGCTGTGCTGGAAGAAGGCAGGCCCTGGACAGAAGACGGATTCTGGTGCCCTGCCGAACTGGCCTAAGGACAAGGAGAAAAATTCAAATTAGACTCTGTTTGGAGTGAATTTTACTGGTCAAGGATAAAATCCATTAAGGCTAATAAGAGTGCCAATTACATTAAGTTATATCGGATGCAAGTATAATGAGAGGATGAGGGATACAAATAAGTAAATTAAACATCTGTTTCAACAATGAGCAAGCGGTGACAGGTGTGCGCTAAAATAAGGACAAAAGGGAGAAATGGTAGGAGAGACCAAGAGGAGGAAGATCAGACAGGCCACTGCTTTTCCATTTAATCAGAGGCCACCTATCCCAGATGAGCTATGGCGCAAGACAGCTGTAGCATCGGGCCAGTAAAGCAGAAAGGGAAAATGTTAAAAATCTAGGTCAGTTCTGGAAGGGATTGATTAAGGTTAATCAGCAGGGAAATGTGGGCCGTTAAAGAATGCTGGTTTGTCCTCCGACAGGAGCAAGTTTATGATTTGTACAAGGGCGGTCAGCTGTGTAGGCCTATGCAGGCAGAAAGTCAGTAGACAGGAGATCAGACCACCTCCATGCAGAAGAATGCTGTGTCTCCTGCAGGCTGGGAGAAATCAGTAAAGCACGTGTTGGCCCCATATGTGAAACTAAAGCGACTAGTTTGCTATTGTGACCTACCACTCCCACAGCCCTGGCAACATGCTGTTCTTCTGTATATAGTCTATCCACGCAGTCCTGGAGGGGTTCCTGGTCCCCAACCAAACTGCCCCTCAGGAGATGACTCTTCAGACTGCTGTCTTCATCACTGCAGGTAGGCCTTTGGGAAGCTGAGGAGTGCAGCAGGGAGGCTTGGGTGGGCGTGGTGTGACAAGGGGCTGCTTTGCGGCTGATTATATTGAACAGGGACTGCTGAAACAGTGAGAAATCGGAACAATCACTTGAACCTTTCAGCCGTCCATAACCAGGGGTTGTCATTGTTCCGCCAGAACATGGGTGGTGTCTAAAGTCACATGGACAGTGGTGTGTTGGCACAACAACAGGTGGACAGCAGAAGCTCGCTTCTTGTGACCTTAGAAGAAGCATAGAGAGGCAGGCCTGGCACATGTGGCTTCTATGCATTAAATGGTGGTTATGATGAGAGGTCAGACTCAGAAGACTACTAAGGTCAGAGTGTCTGCGTCCACTTGGCACAGGCAGTGTTAGGTTTTCACTGGTGGCCTCTGATGACTGTGTGATGCCAGTGTCACTAAAGCGGCGGTACTCAGAAGGTGAAGATGCCGGGGTGACCAACAGCACTGGCAAAGCACCGTGCAGGGGGGCTCCATCCTTAGCCTCTGAGTAAAGCTCAGAAGGGCTGAGTTCTGTCTGGTTCTCTGGTACTGTGGGGTTGGGACTGACTGATCTCTGAGACTGAAGGAGGGTATTGGGTTGAGCAATGTGGTTTGCCCTATGAGAGTCAATAACAGGGGCACTTCCTCTCCGGGCTGCAGCTCCCAATCGAGTCCTGAGATCTGGACTCAGTGTTGCTCCCCATACTTCACCTTTTTCACAGGAGTGAGGTCGATCTGTCAGAGAAGGGCTACTGCTCTGGCACTGATCAAGGAGCAACCCAAAAGTAAAGCACAAGTTACTCAAAATTAAGAGATCATAATGAAAATATAAATACAAAAAAAAAAATAAAATAAAAACTACATGATGAAAACTACATGAGGACAAACAAGCTTGCTTGCAAGGACATAAGTAAGAAAAAATGCATATGCATGTTATATAATATTAATGAAGACTACAATGTTAAAAACATGTTAATGTTAAATATGCTATTTACGTCGAGACCCCGTAAGCTGCTTTCAGAGAGTGTGTATGAGAGTATGTCTGAATGTACATGGTCAGCTCGGGTGTGTTTGCTACTGATACGGACCTGCTGTGTTGCCATAGTAATAGGCTCCAGCAGGGACTGGTAGAGGACACTCTGCTGGCTGCTGTGGGAGTCTGAGTACACAGTGGAGCCCATGCCACTGTCAAGTGTGCCGTCTGCTGCAGAGACACACAAATCATGCACTCATAAATCTGCCAAAGATTAAGCTCATTTGTTTCTGGAGGAGAACAAATTCTCTTACATGTCACTGAGGTGGCACTGGCTGGTAGGTTACGCAGCCTGTTGTGCTGGTCTGCCTCTGGCTCTTCTGGTTCCAGCAAAGGCTGTCCTGCATGCACCGCCCCAGCAGAGATGCCCTGAGATGGTGTTGTCTGGACCCGGTGTCCCCCTTCACCATGATTCACTGCAAGTGCAGCAGACACTGTTCTCTCTCTTCTCCATTTGATCAGTGCCACACGGTCCCTGATCGACTTTCCCACAGTCTTAGCATCACTCTCATGGAAGAAGCCAGACTCCACCTGACAAAGAAAAGGGAAGAGCATGACTTCCAGGATATTTTTAGCATCGAACGTGTGCGAGAAGAAAGTGTGCACTAAAAAGGGGAGCATGAAAAGGAAGGAAAGGAAAATCTATTTTAAGGGGATAAGAGCAGTAGGGAACTATTCCTTTTGTCAGCAGCTTGGTTCACTGTTCACCACAGAACTGTCTGGACTGCTACATCTGCAAATAACAACGACGGAGACACTATGCATAGAACACATGTTGTTCATGGCATAAAAAGTAATTTAAAAACATAGTAATTAGGTATTATTTAGCCTAAAAGCCAGAATGAATTAACCAAAAAAAGGGAGATCTTAGCCCATCAACAGAGACAAATCACAGGTCTTATGTTGCCTGTTTGTAGAGAAATTACTCAGAGTGGACGAGGAGTGACTTGGCACTGGAGCATGCTGGCCATACAATCTCATTGTACTGTTGGTCCTCATGTCCGTTCTCATTCCCAAGGCGATTACAGAGAGGCCTTCAATTTTTTATTTTTTATTTTTTTCGCCCAGCTTCACAGCCTGGTCAAGGCCAAAACAGCACAAGCAAATGGGAGGGAGAGAGAGCAGACAGGAAAGAGGGGAAGAGATGTGTGGGAAAAGAGAGAGCACCAAGGAAAAGAAAGACATTTGTTAAAACAAGAGACTGTAAATCCACCTTACAAAAGTGATTAATATGTAGACCTCTCAGATAAATGTTATCTTTCATGCCTTTACTTATACATGATGTGCAAGCACACTGTGATAGTCCCAGATTCTGTGTACTTACCTCATTGCAGTTATTTTTATAATTTAGTTTAATACTTTTCAATTTGTTATTGTTAAGTTTGGTGTGCATCTCGTTGTTGTCACTCACACATCGGAGAGTTCTTTGTGCAATATCTGATAACACATTGCAGATGCTCGTCAGCCTTGAAGCAAAACATAGGCTTAGTTTAAATCTGTTTCTAAGTTTGTTTGTTTGAGGCCATTTAGAATAGTCCCACCAAAAGGACAATGCAGAAAGACGTTAACCTCCTTGAACATGTGTCACTGACGATTTGGTCTCCTGATAGTGTATTTAGTAGTTAAGTCGAGCTGTGTGTTAACTCGGTCTCTCCTAATCATACCCCAATAAATAATTTCATAGTGCTGCAGAATGTTAGATGAGTGATGGAAATGCTCGAGGTCGTTATTATGACTCCCCCCACACTGAGAGAAATCTTAACTAAATGCCATCAGATAAGATACCCACAGGCCCTGCAATGAAAACCTGGCTCAGAAAAACTGGAGAAAACCATGTAAACAAAAGGGGGAAAATAAAACCGCAATCACTGTATTCCTGGAAGAGCAGAGTAACTTATCACCAGCAATCTGCACTTGAGTGCATTCCCCGATGATGAGATAGGAGTACTCCCAGCAGCTAGAAAACACCAGGCCACAAAGACATGCAAAGCATAGCAAACTGCATAACTGGCATGGGTTAAAACTAATTTATTACTGAAACTAAAATTATTCAAAGGATTTTGATAAGGTGAAAACATCTAGATGACAGTCAATATGTTTTTTAAAACAAAGACATACATATAACAAGTCACAGGATTCCAAATCCTGGATTTATCTTCAAATATTTTTTGATTTTTAAGCATTTGTATGAATAAGTTCTTCTGACTATGCCTTCAATTATTTACTCACCATCTCTTGTGCCACATTCTCAGGGATCTCCTTTTCCAGGTCAAACGTGAACTCGATGGCTCCACTCTCCTTGTACTTCCCTTTTAACTTCTTGTGATCCTCCACCCACAATTTCAGGGCTATTGAGGGCTTCTTTCCATCATCCTCCTCAGCCAGCTCCACCCTTACACCTGTGTCCTCAGCAAAAAAAGCATGGTTCAACAGGTCCTTGATGGTGTACCTGGGAGAAGGAACACCAAAGTTCAAGAAATGTGTACTACACCCACAGATGCTACTTTTCTGTAATGTAGGGTTTTTGCAGACAGTGTGGACACCAATACATTTAGCTATGTTACAAGAAATCTGATGTCTTGTCTAACAAAGCATTTACATCATGCATGGACATTTGCTGCAGAGACAAAGTCACTCACTGAACCAAATCATGCTTCAATTTTAAAAAAGTCTGGAAGCTAATTAAGAGTTATTTCCCGCCCCTCTGTACACAAAGTCATTATGTAACAGAAATGAAAGACACCCTGCAGATATGGTGGAGACTGCAGTGCTGCTGACAGCCCAACTGTCAGCGCCACCGCAATGAAGCGGGGGAGGTGAGGCAAGGCATGAAAGACGAGAGGGCACCTTGTGGGCCCTTTTGGCTGGACGCTGGACAACGATGGGGATAGTCACTCACCGCTCCTCTTTCTTTTGGCAGATGCACTCCCCAATAATCTCCTTGATTTCAGGATCCACGACCTTGTTGTAGCTGGCTGGCTTTACTCCCTGAGGAAAGGCAAATATAAACACAATGGTGAGGACACGCTATGAAGGAATACAGTGCTGATGAAAAATAAAGACTAAGGAAAAACAAAGGAAACAGAGGGCGGGATGTTTTTATTATACCCAATTCTTATCTTTCTAAGTATCACACACTTGCACCATGTAGGCTTATCGACCTTGACAGAGCACAGCAGCTGTGGTCAGCTTGAATCCATGTCATCTGCAATGGATTCTTACCGTGAAAGCATGAAAAGCATCCATAGGAACCTCTCAAACCACTCCTGTACAATAGTCACCATCACTTCATTTGAACACTGGACAATGACAGCAGGAGTAGTTTGAGAAGCTTCTATAGACACACTCATACTTTTCAACTGCAAGTGTTTAACGCTCAATAGATTTTGGAGTAATTCTTTTAATATGGTGGAATATTCTTAGCTCAGCACTCTGGCCTTCCTTACTAATCTATTTTGCTGCACGTACATCTTGCCCAGTTATCCTCTCCACTGTGCAGTATTCTGTGGTGTTAAAAAAATTGCAAGATCATTCATTCATTCTTAAAAGAGACACTTTCTGCATTTAAGATATGAAGTATATGCATCCTCTGGATTAACATTCCTACCAATTATGCAGCTGCATGCTGATTGTGCTCAGGGAGTAGTATAAAGCTATCAGGGTTTCTCTTTGATCAGTCTCCTATTAATATCCTGCAGTGGTCCCTGCAGGGCACACTAATATGCATATGGTAACAATGCAGAGAACAGTATCTAGAGACAGCTGCATTGATGCTACCCAACCATTAATATGAGCATAGAGGCCTTCTCTTCTTTAACAGCTGGTGAAAGAGTCATCTCTCAGATTCCAACTCTGCCAAGTCTCAAGAGTGGAAAATCAATACTCTTCATTAAATCAGGAAGTCTATCATGACTTCAGACAGCCCCTAATCTAAAAACAGTTTGCAGTATGCTTTCCTAGCAGAGACACACTCACTGAAATGGAATGGAATACAGCCTTTAGGCTTTATCTAAAAAACAAAGGAGATTTGGACTCCCTCTGTGACTCCATATGGCTCATTAGACTCTTCACCCAAGAAATGAGGCTGAGCCTGTGTAAAAATCTGTCTATTGGTTCCATCTAGCTGAAAACAATAGAGCAGCTCTTGACTCTGTAAAAAGCTACATTTCTATAATTAAAAACTCCCTGGACTTATTATATTGATAAGGAGCTAAAAAGCATTCCTGACCTTACTATGCCCTATTTTACAGGTTCAGTAAGCATGACCTGGGGTTATTGCAAAATGCACGCTTCAAGCTTAGTCTCTTTTAGCAGACTGTGGCATAAACTCTAATTTAGAGTTGCACGGAATGGCTGGGAGAATATTTACGAAAGTTTTGTTGTTTTATATATAAATATTTATTGATATTTACTTTTAAAAATGATTAATAAATGTATTGCTAAAAGTTGTTGTTACAAATAAAGCACAATTACTGCAGGCCCTGTTTTGTCTCTACAATAACAGCACAATTTAAATATTAGTATACTGTCACAGATATTACAAGGTAATTATGGTAGTCTTATTTTGATCATTTTGGAATTTTGAATTTACCTATGTGAAATTGTAAGTCAAATATTTATCCCAAATATCTCACTTCTGAAACAAAAACGGAAAAATGTACAGTATAGTATGTGACTTACACTAGTGACTTTGCGGTATATCTGAGCAGCATTCTGACACTCTGAGTAGGGGTATTCTGAGGTGGCCATCTCTAGCATACACATGCCAAAGGCGTAGACATCCACAGCCTCATCATAGTGTTCCTCATACATCTCTGGAGCCATGAACTCTGGAGTGCCTGAAGAGAGAAGAGTTCCCAATGGATATATGTCATTTACTTCTTTACCGTAAGAACCATTCATCCACCAAATTACATTTCAAAGTCCCCTACCTATGACGCTCTTAGCAAAGGAAGCCGCCTTGAGTGTTGCCAGTCCTAAATCCCCTATCTTGACCGAGCCAGTAGGTCCAGTGATAAATATGTTATCACATTTGAGGTCCCTATGGATGATGGGAGGGGTCCTGGTGTGGAGAAAGTGAAGGCCTTTCAGGATCTGTCTGCACCAGCTCCTCAGCACCTTTGGCTTCATTACCTTGAAACGCTTTAGGTAACTGTAGGAAGGAGAGGGAAACAGATTACCTGTCAATTATACGAGTTTAGTTTCATTTCTTGAACATACAATAGAAAAGTTTTAAAAAAGGGTAAGTCCATTTGAACCTGTGTAAAAATCTGTCTATTGGACAATTTCTTATTTGAATGTGTGATGTTTTTTGTCCACGGATTTATCAGAGTTGTCTGTACAATATCTGCCTTCATGAGCACTCACGTTTTTAGTGTTCCTGACGTCATGAGTTCTGTTACCAAAACAATGCACTTCTTTCCTTTAAGGGGTGACTCCCAAAAGTCATAGAAACGGACAATGTTGGGATGTTGAAGACCCTTCAACATCTCTGCCTCCTCCTTAAAGCGCTGACGTTCCACTTTTGACAGCTTGCGATCCTGAAAGGAAAGAGAACAGATGCAAGGGAAAGAAATAATGAATATGAATCCCTAATGATAAGATCCTTTTATCATATTTGCTTCACAGGAACTAGCAGATGGATAAGGGTCTCACCTTGGAGGCACATTTCAAATTCATGCATCCAGTATGTTTTTAGCAAGTGGGAAATAAAGAGTGAGCAAGAGGGAGGTTAGTGGCAGTTGCTGCCCCATATACACATCTCTAATTGGACCATATGTATATCAAAGCAAATAACACTCCACAGTTTGTGTGTGGGGGAAGAATTAAAAGCAGTAGCTTTCTCAAACCGTAACAAGAGCGTGCGTGTTTCAAGTATACCAATCACATGTCACATGTCATTTTAATTTATCCAGAAACACAGAGGCTGCATAAAACGAAATTAAAGGGTGACAAACCACAGTGACTGTAGGGGGAGAATGAGCCCACACATTAAACATGGTCACACCCACTACACACCGCAGCTAAAAGGTTCATCGATCACTTGCTTCTTCACTCTCCATCCACTATC
>JAPMOB010207211.1:0-12224 GCA_029875015.1 Lepomis gibbosus | reverse complement strand
ATCCACTGTTGGAAGAAGACTCAGAGAGCAGAAATATAGAGGCCACAGCACAAGACGCAAACCACTCATCAGCAGGGAGAATCGGAAGGCCAGATTGAAAGAAGTACAGAGATGAGCCGCAAAAGTTGTGGAACACAGTCTGATGGACTGATGAGACAAAGATTAATCTCTAGCAAAGTGATGGAAAGGCCAAAGTGTGGAGAAAGAAAGGAACTGCTTCTGACCTGAAGCATACAAGCTCATGTGTGAAGCATGGTGGAGGTAATGTCATGGCTTGTGCGTGCATGGCTGCTTCTGGAACAGGCTCATTAAACAAAGGAATTTGCCTTACCGTTCCAATACTTTAGGAGGGGACTGTATCTATATCAAAGTATTTATTTATTTCTCTTGCAGCCGCGTTGCTGACCACTGCTGTAGGTGAAACCATTGTGAGTGGCACATTTTGAACAAAAAACACAGGGAGGTGCCACCTCCCTGTGAACGGGCACTGCACTAGTTAAAAAAAGAATGCAGATTTTTCCACTTTCACACCAGAGGTTGCAGCTTGACCCAAACATTTTATGCAGTTGACTGCACAGGCAGAGTGTGAGCAGATCACACACAGTCAAGTAATTAGACAATCATTTGATTCAGACCGAATGATAGATTTGTATTTTCTCACTTTTGTGTCAGAGCATTTCATTCATTCATTCCAGTCAGGATGTGAAGGATTTCACCAAATATAACAAGTGCTTCTGGAATAAACTGCAAATCCAAGTTTTAGTGAAACAAAGTAATCACTGCACAAATGGTTAATGTTAGTTGCAGCTGTAATACGTGTATTTATCTATTTACCTTATCAATCCCATCACTATAGCACTACAAAGAAAACAAATTCACTAAGTTTTAAGTTACCATAAAGTGGACCACGCTACTTTATTGACATGTATGTTAACTCACCCATCTGCAAATGAATGAATTTTATTCGCATAAACTGTATAAGTTAATTCCGAATCGAATAACCAAACTTACCCTGCCGGAGGAGTGACTTCTGCTGGACACCAAGGGCGGTGGCAGCTCCTCGTCGCTGGAGAAGGCGTCCAGAGTCGTGGCCGTGACATGTTTGCTGTTGTGAACGGTCAGGTTATTCAGATAAAGCTGTACATACACGTCTTTGGTCGGGTTTCCGCTCGGAAGCTCCACGTTGTGGGCCAGCAGCTCGCTCTTCAGCTTGTCCTTGGTGAGCACAGACGGATCGTCCAGGTACTCCGGCATGTCGGCGTGGGGACGGACCGGGATGGACAGACAAGTTAACGTTAGCTAGCTAACACCGAGGTGAAGACTGGAGTAGGAGCAAGGTTTGGTTTGATCAGAACGGCTAACCAGCGCCGCTTACTGGATTCACTGTTAATTCCCAAAACAAATACTAGCTACGGAGGTAAGAAGTGTTTCAAAGTTAGACTAAAACATTAGTTAAGTTAAAACACAATGACTTGAAACACTAACACTAGCTTTCGTTGTCGCTTCGCACTCCGGAAAGAATGGAGAAATGAAAGTACTGCTTGGTGAGGTTGAAATCTGCTCCAGCATAACGTTAGTCACTCATGCACCGGCCGGAAGTGACTGCACGTACAGATCGGCTCCTATTGGTCAGATGCTGTTTTTAAAGACATTCCTTATTGGTGGAACAAACAGTTTTTGACACAGTCCAATCACCGGGTTTATAAATACCCAAAGAAAAAGAAACGGCCCTGTTTGGGTAATCGCTTACAATTTTGTATTAATTTACATTGTTACAAAGTTTGTGTTGTTGCTTAGCTTCTGTTTCTACATTACAATCCACATCACCATACTCATCCCCATTTGTCACAGGTGAAAAAGCACCAAACCCAGTTTGCTCTTTTTGCATAACTTAAAAATGAAACAGAATGCAATTGTTTATTTTTATCACTGGACATAAATGAAGACAGAAACCAAGGAAAAACCCCCAGTGACATTTCTTCCCCTTCCTCCCAAAACATTTTCTTTAATTTGGACATTTAACTTTATATACTCAACCAGTACAACACCAGCGCATACTCAAAAGCACTGTTTTTGAAGAAATGAAAGCACTTTAACTAAGAACAAACTGTGCAACTACCTCTAGTATTCTTGTAAATTTGAACTGACAAAAAGCCATAGTCCAGCTCATTATATACCTTTTTGAAACCAAAACCGTTCCGGGGGTGTGGTTGAGCAGCAGACAGGACTGGGATGATCAGAGAGAAAGCAGGCAGCGATGAGCAGACACTCACAGCTCTACTGCTTTACTCTGTAGCCAATACTGTCCATATGACTGCATAAAATCAGTGTATGTGTGTGATGGGTTGGTCCATGACAGACAAGGTAGTCATAATATCCACATCAGTTTCTGATAGATGGAGATTTTCTGCTCCTTGCTGGGGCCTGATAGAACACTGGAACCCCCCCTCCACTCATCTTCTTCCCTTCTTCCTTTCTCTTCTCAACCTGTTTCCAGCACCTCTTTCTCCTCAGGCTTTAATCTCAGGGGTCGAGGTGTAGAGCTGCTCAGAGTTCTCTGCCCCCAGGTCCTCTGTGGAGTAATAATGCCAGACAAAACATGAAAATTATCATATTGATACCTGGATATGACAGAATATTGCTGGTACACAAATGTAGTGATTTAAGAAACAAGCAAAGCAGTCTGTAATTCATAGTTTTCAGTTATGTGACATGCACGGTGACCTGGAGGGCAAAACAACAGACCAACATAGCAAGACACTGCGAAAGCAGTCAAATTGGATCACCGTTCAACTTAAGAAATATAAAGATATGAACACAAACTGCAATTGTTGGGCATATCTGATCCATGTCTGAGGTTTCTGAGCAGACATTTTGAAGCTCGGAGTTCCCCTTTACTACTCCAACTAGGTTGAATCCAATAACTCAATAACATCTGAGATGTCATTTCAGTACTATACGGGTGTCTGCATACGTGTTCCACACCTGCGCAGCTGGCACATATGGATGCATGCAGTCATGGTCGGATATTCAGATGTCACAGATCGCTGACAAAATTTACATCACATAAAATGGGCTAGCACTGATTTTGCTTTGTTAAGTGTGAAGGAATTAACAAATCCGGATGATGTAATAGTGTTGTCATTGGGACATTTGGCTTGGAGACTAAAAATTTACATCAGAAAGCCTGGAAGGGTAGAATTTGAAAGGCACTGATGTTTACGAAGCAAGGAGGTTCCAACTAAAAGATGTTATCAACTTTCCTAAAGGCTCGTGCAGACTACACGACTTTCAGCGTCGGCCGATAGCCGTGCTGTTCTGACAACACGGCTGGTGACGGATCTTGAAGTCGCTGTGGCGTTCACACGACATGACTGATGGGTGACAGGGGGTCACACACTACACGAGCTGACAGCAGCTCTGTCACCCGACGCTGGTCCCCAAACCACATTGTGTCAAGAAAACACACATGAAATTTAAAACGGGAAATGCACACGAAGCAGCTGTTTGTTATTATAAAGATAGCAATTATAAAGACAAAGAATCTGGGTGAAGGATTGTCAGCCTTGTTAAAATGACAGTTAACGTGAATTACAGATGCACCTAGCTAAGCAAGCTAACTAGCTCCACACTGCTATCTCCACCGCCTTATCCAACCATGGTCACATCCACTGCCACTGGTTGCAAAAAAATCAACATGACGGCGCCCTATTGGCCAAACCCAAGGCTTCAAAACAGCAGTCCACAAACGGGTGACGTCACCATGAGTACGTCCACTTCTTATATACAGTCTATGGGTCTCACACAGTCAAGGTTCAAACAGTGAAACTGTTTGGAGTAAAGCAGCCTGATCAATCCTGAGATCCTACAGAGCATCTAAACAATGATTATAGAAGCTGAAAGTTTAATTCTGTTTCCTCTGCAGCTACTCTGTCTGTCCTTTCACGTTTAGTACTGCAGGTTTTTTTGCAGTAATGTCCCATGATATTTGTTGACATTACTGCCTGTATGGAAACATTTAAATGACCGACAGCAGCCTCTGATCATCAAGTAAATCATTAAGGAAAACACTCACAATACATCAATAAGACAATAAAGAAACCACCTGGAAATGTACAGTGACTGGTGGAGGTGGGGTAAAACATCGATGGAGGTGCTGGTCTCTAAATCTGATAAAATAATGAGTTGGTGGGGGCGGGTGGATGATTTATATGTATGGCCTATATGAGTATAACGTCCGAGCTGATCCGTACATCAAACCAATTTAGCTGCTGTAATCGTGACAAAACAGTGCACTCAGCTGCTGATATCTAATTATTAGGATATAAAATCAACCAGAGCATTCAGCACTGATCTGCTGTGTTTCAAAAGCTGGTCTGTTCACCTGACAGATCAGTGGCAGGCACAACCTGAGGACAGATGATGTGGCTGTGCAACACATGAAATTTAATGGACGTTGCTTTAAAGTGACTGCTACGAGGAAAGGACATCTCATTTTGTTAAATGCCTGTTTCCTCGACTCGATCCTCGATCTAGGAGGCACAAATTTGGGAAATAGTAAAGTTCATAGTTCATAGTAAAGTTATAGTAATTAATTATTTTAAATGACACATACAATGGTAGCTTCTTGTTAGCACTCAGAGACTCAATATATTCCATTCTTTGTTTATATTTTAGGTGCCTTTTCAAACTGATAGTCTTGAACGCAGCTCTTTCATATAGAATAGATTTTCTCACTGACTTGCATACAGGAAGCTGCATTCATAGACATGTTTACACTGGCTTCAGCATTTAGCATTGGTGGTCGCTGTTTGCTGAGAAGATAACAGCAATATGACCAGCAGTGGCTGCATAAATGTGTGCTCGAAGTTGTAGTGTTACCAGGAAGGACACACTTCCACAGGCCGTAGGTTTTCCCCACAGCAGTCTGCCACAGTCGGAGCGTGCCGTCCTCAGAGCCACTGGCATAGAGCTCACCATCCGGACTGAAGCGAACGCAGTGCACTGGACCAAAGTGACCCTTATAGGACTCTGCAGACAGGAGGTAAAGCAGCAGCATTAGACTGAGTGCTAAAATATTGTTTCTCTTATCACGGGAAACCGACATTTTGTTTTATACATTTTGATTTCATCCCTTAACTTTAACTTTTATATTTTAAATGAGTAAAAAGAGTAGTTTATTTGGATTTTATACATTTTGTGTTAAACACATTTTAAATAGACAAACTACCTTCAACCTTAAACACTGAACGGAGGCCATTTACTTCCTAAAAGTGGAGTAGCTACCGTAAAAGCTCATTCTTATCAAGAGTCAAACAATATCTAAAATGATCCGTAGTCTAGAGAAAAAGCTTCTCTCCCTTCCTCACCCAGCTCTTCCTTGGTGCTGTAGTCAAATTTGTAGAGCTTGAAGTCATCTCCCCCAGCAACAAAGAAATCCTTATCTGGGTGGAGGGAGGCCGAGTTGATGGGAGCAGGGGCGTCCACTGACTTGATCAGGTCCAGGCTGTAATGTTTAAAATCATTTTAACGTACTTAAGTAATGTCACTGGAGAAGCTAAAAGTCTACAATATCTCATCTGCACTACTAAGTTGTAGCTTTAATTGTATTAGGGGTGCGATTTTCACAATTCAATTCAATTGTGATTCTTGATGTCAATAATAATAAAGAAAGGCGATGAAGGGGTTCAAAACAGTTCAAAACATTTCATTTATAGTCGACTTTTGTCATGCCACATCCATTTCTTGTATTTGTAGCGCCTCCTAGTGTTCGATTTTGAATGAAACTTTCTGGGGCACCTATCTAAATATACACTGTAGGATTTGTGATGACTGGCCCAATGGTTACTTACAAAAATGTGTTTTTCAGAAAAATTCAAAATAAAACTTTATTAACATACAAATATCCATTGTATCGAATTCATTCAGAATCACAAAGGATAAGAATAATAAATCTTCTGTGAATAAATTAAGTGCAACATACCTCAGAGCGTCATAGAAAGCGATTGTCTTTCCATATGTTATAACAAGACTCTCTCCATCAGCCACATACTCCATGCTGCTCACAGACGTGTCGAACACCAGCTTCTTCACCTCCTCCATCGAGCTCCTGTCCCACAGCCTGGACACACACACAAGTGACGTGTTAGACATTCGACTGTTTCGGAGACACTGTCAAGACGACGAGTAAAATTCTATTCTGTTTCTCTCTCTCCATGTCTGCTCTGTTGACATTCTCCATCAGCAGTGGGGCATGTTTTATAAAGTCGCCAAAATGACACAAAACTCTATTCCATTTTCCGCTGCAGGTGTGCCGCATGTGAAGGAGCCTTGTTAATTGTGCTTGTAAAATATTCACCATGTCTACGTCTTATAATGTAACAGATCTCAGCAAAATGCTAAAATGGGTCGCCAAATATACCTGGTTGGCCCGCCCAGGTAAAGTCTATGTGGGAAATACTGAATACAACTCGGTTGTCGATGTTAGCATGCTGTACATAGCTGCGAGTCAATATTAACCGCTTGTGCAACATTTTAAGATGTGTCACTTTAATCATTATTCTAATGTGCAGTGTGTGTCTCACGCTTGTCTTTTCAGGTTGACTGAATAAAATATTAGTCATTAGATTAATAGATTAATCTAATGACTAATGTCGCTCAGTGCTTGCTCTTGGTGGGAAATGTTGGGTTTTCGTTCTGATATCAGAGTACAGTCTGGAAGGTCTTGAGTTTCCCAAGCATTATAAATGTTTTTGCTAACAGCACTTAAGCCAGACGAACAGAAAAACAATGCTGCTAGGTTTTGGGGTTTACAGGCTGCCCAATGTTCTCTCTGCTTCAGTGTTTCAGCGAGGGCGGAGCTCAGAGTTCTCCTCCACACACACCTAGACACACATACCATCATATCATCGAAGCCAGGCTCAGACTCGTTTGTTCAGCAGCATATGGAGGCTATCAAGTAATAGTTTGATAGGGGACAATTCACAATACATGTATTGCACCAATTAATTTAATGAATTGTTCCCTATTAAATGGTATTATAATATCTTACTGTTGTAATACATTTATTGAGAAATTTCCCCTATTAGATAGTATTTCTTTGCATGACAAAATGTGTTTTAAACACAGACACACTTGATCTGGGCACTGACAAACAAGCAACCTCACTGACCGTATGGTTTTGTCCTCTGAAGCAGAGAGGATCTGCTTGTCGTTGTTACACCACAAGGCTTTTTTTATGGCTGAGGTGTGACCTGCAATCTCCTGAGGTGCTACAAGACACAAAGAACAGTTGACTATGTTAGAATACACATGATACAACACAAATGGCAGGGTTTGAAAGGGATAATGAGTGTATTCCCTTCAATAATTCTCTGAGCTACAAAAACTTTCACATGCAACTGATTTGAAATGACACTGGTCTTCAAGTAGGGGACAGCATCGTACTGATCAATGTAGGATTTACAGGAAAGGATGAAGCAGCCCAGAAAGAATAAAAAGAACAGCATGATGTAACCCTCACCAATAAATGACATTCCACATGTACCCCCATATCTTTGCATGAACTCTTACCTGCTTCAGGGTTGCTGAGATCATAGATGCGTAACAGCTTGTCATTTCCTCCAGTCAGCAGACAGTTGCTGTCCTGAGAGGAGAGTATATTCACAGACAATAGCAATTTCAGAAATAACCCCATCATTATCACATCCACATAAATACATTACCGTTATATATAGAAATGATCACATTCCTAAACATGTTATTTGCGTAGCTCATCCATTTCCACGACACTGACCTGAGTAAAGTTGACAGTCTTGACGATGTGTTTGTGTGCCAGTGTGAGGACCTCGTCTCCACTCACTGCATCCCACACCTTTCTGAGAGGCACAGAGGTCATCTTTAATTTGGTGACAGTTCATACAATCTCTTGTATTTGCCAATGTTATTCTTCTCCCAGTAAGGAATGCTGCCTTCCCAAGCATGAAAGTAAACACACTTTGCATAAAGGTCCAGTCCCATGTCAAACCGACATTGTGGGCTAATAGTCCTTATGGTGGCGCTATAGCAACCGTCTAAAGTTTAATACATAACAAATCAGTCATAGTTGCTACCACTTACAGCTTTCCCCAAAATGCAGGCAGATATGTCAAGCTGCCAAGAATTATTAAGCCCATCACTGTTTTTCTCATCTTCTCCCACTTGCCACAGTGCATCTTCAGACTGTCCTCCTAAAGTGGTCCAGCAAGAATTTTTAATGATCAAAAATGCATCCAAATGTTTAACTGCAAACAGTTCTGTGCTGCTTATTCCGGCTAAATACATCTCCAATGTCCATGAAAAAAAAAAGTTGTATGGTGGAAGATTCGAGCTTTGATGGGCGGAGCCTGAGTCGACTTTGCAGAGAATAAGTTAATAATAAGTTAATAAGCCTATAACAATATACATTTCAACATTTGATGTTCTAAATAAACAGCAGTAGGCGGAGCGTGTATGTAGTGGCAGAAGAGGAACACTTGCTGAACAGATGGAGCCCCAGCTTCACTGGTGCTGTGGCGAGTTTTGGCCTGGACAGTTCTGCTGATCAACCCTCATCTATTTCTTATTTGTCTTCCTGCACTTCCTTTTTCATCCGTCTCCTAAAATGGCCAGCCATATCCATCAGTGATGCTGCCTGCGAGAGAAATGTCAACACTCTCCGTTCCTCATATTATCATTTTCCTACTCACTGCTGCTCTCCTCACATCAGTGAGAAGAAATGCTGAGCTCCCTTTCTTGTGCTGATCACAATGAAGGAGCAGATCTTCCACTGCAGTGGGACAGATCTTTCATGTATTTTTCATAGAGTTTGGACAGCAGTGGAATTTTATGGCTCAGGGCTTAGTATATCAGTGCAGGGCTACACATAAAATATTGTTTTTTTTATTTATTTATTAAGAAATTTATTGGTTTTAGTCTCTCAAGAAGAACAGCTGTTAATAAAGAAAACAACATGAGCACTGGTAGATCATCAGGAGGTGCTAAAGGTGAGGCCAGAACATAATGTTCAAGTGATTCTTCTGTTGATTCTATAAGTTATCTGGTTTAGAATTTGTAGCTTATACCGTCAGCTACCACAGTGTCTATACCCGTTTATTTATTCCTACAATTTTTGTTGTCAATTCTACCAAGGAGATGGTGGCTCTATGCCACCATAACAGATTTTCCCACTGTGTTTGACACAACAGAATTTCTAACAAATTGACATGCACACAAACGCAAAGGCTACAAAGTGATTATCTATAGAAAATGAATTGATGAAATTGGGTGCAAATAATATACATTAAATATTTCATAGTGTGTTACTATAATACCTGATGGTAAATTATTCCTGTTTCAAACACGGTGAGAAAAATAAAAATGATAGGCCCTGGGGTTAGGACAACTCACATTTATATTGGTGCAGCAACTTTTAGCAGTTAACTTGTTAGAATTAACAATTGATCACACACACAATAATGTATAATCTGCATAACTAGAAGGAACACTGCATTTTGGAGAGGTTTGGGTGTAAATTAGATCACTGACCACATCACATGTAAACTGAGGATATGAAGTAACTTACAGATCACAAGAATCTGTCTTTACATTACTGTAAAATTAGTCAGAGAGAGAGACACATCCTGGATGACTGGATAATTTAGACATCTTGCCGGCAAGACAAACGGCTAGACATGAATCTGTAAGCCCTGTACAGGACTGGACTCTCCACTCACGCTGTGAAGTCGGCTGCAGCGGTGGCTGCCTTGGTGGCGTCTGTGTTGAGAGTGGCTCCCCAGACCGCACCTTTGTGACCCAGAAACGTTCCTATCCAGTCCCCTGTGTCTCCCTGGCGCAACATGGGCTTGCCATCTGGTAAAAGAAAAGAAGCAAAGATACATTTTACCAGCAGATGACAGCTGTGACAAAGCCTGTGATACTGCAGTCAACATGGGTCTATTAAACAAACCACAGACTGCCTCACTTTGACAGCATGTCAGTATGCATTCTAACGGCAGCTTTCAGGAAGACAAATTGAAAAAGCAAATTTCAGTTCAAGGGTTTGACATTAAATGACCAATTTAAAAACAACAACAACATAGATAACAGTGGTCAAAAGATGCCTGAGAGTGAATGTAATGTTAAGCCAGTGGACACATGGAAATTAAAGTGCAAGTGTTTCATAAAGATGACAGAATGCAAAGTGACGCACTCTGCCATCAGACTGGATTTTTTATGCCTGTTGACAGTATTTTTTGATTTATGAAATATTAAAAAGAGATATCTAAAATCCAATTTGCAATCCTTACCAATTGATGCAACAAAAACATACACTGAATCTTTAAGGGGAAAATTAAGGGAAACCTAACTTACATTGCGGAGTGACCCATTTTCTAATCTTTGCACTTCTAAATGTTGTGGAAGCTACAGGCCTTTTGGATAAACACTTAACGTTGTCTGAAACACAATTTGAGATCACTGATCTAATGTTGTCTACAATAGAAGTGCAACTATTAATAGACATAGTCGACAAAAATCAATCATTAAATTCGTTGCAAACAAATTTAATAATCGATAAATTTCCAGAGTAAAATGACGTGAACAGTAAAGTTACTATAACAACACAACGCCACCGCTGGAATTAACACCTTCATGACCTAAAACCTCCAATGTGTGGGAGCATTTCACTCTTCTTGTGATTCGTAATCCGGACAGTTGATTATTTGTTTCAATAATCGACTATCAAAATAGTAGTTGCAGCCCTAGTCAACAAGCAAAAATAATTTATATATCACCTTTATACTATTGTAATAAATAGTATAAAGTTGTCACAAATCTGAAACTGTGTTCAAAGACACTTTGGTAGATTTAACAGTTACAGTTGAGAAAACACGCGACACAACGCAAAGGTGGTGCTGACAAGTTAAGAGAGGGAAGAAGAAAAAAAAAGTTCACTCGAGGCAGGTGCAGCAAAGTGCCTCAACAGACTTTTGTGCTGTTGTTCCCGGTACTTACAGCCTTCTTGAATACAGTAGTGAGGATGCATGCAGCACGAGTGGGTAGTAACTTGTTCCAAGTAACACAAATTTGCTAAATAGGTAAATAAAATAAGTCCTTGGCACCTTTTAACGTTCCTTTTTAAAACTGTACTTTTACTCTTTACTCCAGTATTTTCTTTGGGACAGTAATCTACTTTTAAATTCGCTACATATTCCATTCATACCGTCATAACCAGTCTGTAATCTGCATTTTGCTTAATTATCCGAATGAAGCTGTTTTTCTTGAGTAAAGATTTGGAGTACTCTAACCACCACTGACCAGTGGCACCAGTACTAACGCGGACATGGTGAACATGAGACAGACAGCCGAGGTGAGAGCAATAGCAGAACAGAGTCAAACCCAGCAGAGTCCAAAGCAGCAGTTTATGGAAAGATTAACAATTATATTTCTAGTTTTGAAAATGTACTTGGCTCATTGGCTCAAATGGCTCATTTAGTTATGTACACTACTTGGATAACATTCTCAAAAATGCAAGAATAAAGGTCTGTAAAGACCCAGAGGCCCCGACAAATGCTGTGTTTGGAGACTAGGCTGACCAAACTCATGGGCCACTTTTTTGCCCCTGTCAGTAACCAGCCATAACCTTAAAAACTTGTGTCCTGATGTGTGTATGTGTCTCTGCTACGTGTCCATAAACAATTTAAAAGTAGTCAAAATGTTTACAGAGTTCACAGGAGTAAGAGTAGAAAAAACTGAGGAGGACCAGCTTGTAAGTAGAATGGATGGCTAGTGGACATAGTATATTCTAAAACTCATGTAGTAAAAAGACATTGTTAGGCCAATCAGTTTGCATTGAAGACATTTCTGTGTTCACAAACATTTGTTGAAGGGAGACTCAGGGCCAAGCGAGACACAGGAAATATGACAGACAGCTCACAAGTCTAAAATTATTAGAACTAAATACATTTATACTGTACTAAAAGCTGTTCCATGATTTTTAATGGTAGGTATTCAGTGGAGTTCTTGTAGTTATACTTAGTCTCTGACTGTGCACCCAAGTTTTCATAACCTCCCCTCTTAAGTCTATTGTCCATCTTCTGTCACAGCAAATACCCTCTTTCAGCCCCATTCATAAGTACATTCTGTTTCCAAAAGTCATTTCACATGAGCATTTAAGTGCTTTATTTACAAAAAACGAGGATGCCCCG
>JAPMOB010207210.1:0-31667 GCA_029875015.1 Lepomis gibbosus | reverse complement strand
CTGTTGGACAATAAGTCTTTAATGCTCCTGATTATTTTGTCAAACTAAAATCCCCAAAGTCAAGAATCAAGTTTCCTGCTCAAACACTCAGAGAGCTGTAAAACGTTCAGAAACCCGGCGGCGGCGGCGGCTCACCGTTGGCGTCGTGGCTCTGTCGCCTCTGGATTCGAACCTCAGTGATGGCGCCGATGATGGTGCTGTTGGCGCTCCTCTTGCTGACCAGGTCCATGATCCTGTCCGTGATTTCCTTGACGAAGGCCAAACCTTTCCTCGGGTCGTCTGTCGTCTGAAATATTCAGCAGAAATAAACAATTAGAGTCTAAACGAACGCTGCTGTTGGTTCCTCTGATCGCTGAGTCATGCAGCACAATACTTCCTGAAAGCTTTTCCATTCCCACAATAAAAAAAATCATCTGGCGCCCAGGATGCATTTTAGTTTTCTGGCTGCAGCAGCAGCGGTTTGAAACTTTAAGCTCTTTACACCCCGCCTGTGCTCTTATCTCCAAACTCTTTACAATCCCAGACTCTTGGTGAATGTGAATGAAAACCTAATCAGCTCAGGCGACAGCGGCTCTGCAGCAGCGCATTCTCAGAGCAGACGGGACTTACGATGGCGACGTGGATCTCGTTGCCGGTGCTGAGCGACGGCTCGCAGGTTGTAGAGACGGACGAGTCGGAGGACAGATTCTGGACGACGTAGAGACTCCTGAGCTCACGACAAACCTGCTCCACCGTCAAACCCTGTAACGCCAAACCAGAGGAACCATGTCAGCAGCATGAAGGGATCACATGTTCGGCACCGTGGCAAGTGGTGGAGGGAGTATGTAGGTAAAAACTTAAATAGTAAAACTGTCAGAAAAGCAAAAATATGAGCCTCTAAGCAAATTAAACAGACGCAGGAAAACAAACTGACCTTTGCCATGACGTCCTTGTTGAAGGTGAAGGTGACGTTGGCGCAGCTGCTCTCTGGGTGACACCTGGCAGCGGGCGGGGCCCGGCGGGCGGGGCTCCAGCACTCCCCCTGGCTGAGGCAGGGCTTCACGAAGCAGCGCTCGTCCCGGATGGCGACGCAGGTCTGCCCGGCCGGACACTCTGAGCCGCCGCGAGTCTGAGCGTGCAGGCTGCAAGCTTTAGGTCCACACCAAAGCTGTCGGAGACACGAGGAGGTGACGGAGGGCAGATGATACTTCCTCTTTACAGTTATTCATTTATCGGACTGCTGCAGCAGAAACTTTACAGATTCCACACACAAAACTTTGTATTTAAATTGAATATTTTCAACCTCAAAAAAGGGCTCGGACTGTAAGAACCAGAGCTCTAGCTCATGTTTGGGTTTCTACATTTTGAGATCGTTTCACTAAAATCTAAATGTTTTTCCTTTTTATTTTTATGCTGGTTTTCTAGAGAAACAAGTTCTGACTGTGACCGTAATTAAAACCTACACGTCTGTAGGGGGGGAGGGGGGATACAGCACAGTATCGTGATATTTTCTGTGTCAATATCGTATCGAGACACGGAGGTCAAGTATCGATCTTTTATTATATGAATTGTACTTTTCGGTACTAAAATAATAAAATCAGTTGCTTTTTCAGTCCACGAGAAAAACAGAGTTTTCCTTCGAGGACACAAGTTGGGGAAAAGGTAATAAATTGCAATGATATCTTATCGTGACATAAGTATCGTGATAATATATCGTATCGTCTGCACACATGAATGCGGCTCTCAGCTCTACCTTTGTGCAGACGGCCCTCCCGTTGTGACAGCGGCACTCGTTGCAGTCTTCGTCCCATCTGCTGCCGTCCAGAGCCACCAGGCCTCCGACCACGCAGGGCCTCCCCGACGCTGCAGCACAAAACCAGCAGCAGCACCGTCAGCACGAAACACCCACGTCTCAACGGTCCAAATGTGCTTTACCACACATTAAGTTTGGGATTTGGAACAGGATCTAGATTTGCAGGTGCAGGTTGTGTTTTACCTTCTTGGCAGCGGGGCCCGGTCCGTCCTGGTGGACAGATGCAGCGGAAACCATTGATTTCATCCACACAGGTGGAGCCGAAGGAGCATGGCGACGACTGGCACTCATTGATGTCTGAAAGCAGAAGAGTGACGGCTTTAGCCATATGAATCACATTTATCTGTCTTCAGTTAAGGCGCGCTACACAACTCGCTGTTTTGTGACGGAGTCTTGAACACACACTACAGGAGCTGAGAGCGGCTGAGTCACCCGACGCTGGTCTCCAAACCACGTTTAGTCAAGAAAACAAATGATGCAAGGCAAGTTTATTTGTACAGCACATTTCAATGGTAAGTCTCCAACCTTATTTTACTCCTTTGATTCCCCATCTCCCACAAGGGGGGGCCCCTTAGTTAGGGACTCTAAAGTCCCCTTAGGATTAGAGTCCCAAGTGTTGAAGGGTTAGAGCCCCCATATGGTTAGCTCTAATGGGACACTGTGCTAGATATCTGGCTGGCGTTGTGATGTGTCAGAAATGTGTCGGGGAGGCGTTTTCAGTAGTTTACACGTAACGACTGGCGGCCGCCGCCCGATTGCTGATTTACCCCTGATCACATCGTGGCGGTTTCCAATCAGGCTTAAAATCGTGTAGTGTGAACTAGGCTCAGCAGAGAGAGGCTGGAGGCCGAAGTCTCAGCGGAAGATAAAAGCCAACAATTCTGCACGACAGTACGCTGCGACTGACGATACATTTATTATCGACTAATCAGCAAATCATCTGAACTAGAAAATGTCAGACGATGTGATGTCTTCAAACTGTATTTCCTGTCTGACCAACAAAAACGAGTTCAGTGATATAAATCAAAGAGCAGCAAATGGTCACATTGGAGAATTTTATGAACTTTTACTTGTAATACGATTAAATTAGTTGATTCTTTTTCTTTTCTTGGTTCTGAAGTCGGTTAAATATGGTATCAGCAGTAGAAATACACTCTGGAGTCGTTGGACAGAAGGCAGAGGCTGAAAATGAGAGAGAGGGCAGTAGAGGGAAGGTTTAAGGGGTCAAAGGTCGACACTCACTGATCCTGCAGTCTGGGCCGGCGAACCCCGGAGCGCATTCACATCGGTACCAGTTGTCTCCATCCACACAGGTCCCACTGTTGTAACTGCAGGACAGAGATGCACGTTGATATCGACACTGTGTCCAACAACAAGACTCTTATTACTGGAACAACAGCAGAATGTTGTCCCGCGCGGGTCGGGACGAAAAAATGTTAAAAATCTGAATTCATCATAATTTCCCAGCAGCTGTAAATCAACACCCCGACCTAACGGGGCCGGGAGCCGCACGTCTAACCCTCATCTTAAATTATAGACAGAACCCGTGTGTTTCTGTGGCTTGGAGAGGACAGCAGATTAAAAATGAGTTGTTTTGTTCCAGATGTGATTTGGTGAACGGACACATGACGAGGAGGAATTTCAAGTAGCATCTGACGGTTTCTCGCTTTAAAGAAGACGAAGGGAAGAACATTCAAACTCTATAGTTATGAAGTCAGAAACAGCAGCCGTCAGGTCACACAGGTGTGTGTTTAACTCACCAGGGATGAGGACTGCAGTCGTTTGCATCTGGAAAATAAAGAAGAAAACGTGTCACTGTGTTCTTCAGCCGACTCTGGACTGGAGATGGTTCTCCAAAGTAATGTTACAGAGCAAATTAACCAACCGTGCACTTAGCATCATGCTAAACAGTTGATGCTAAATATGCAAAAATGTAAATGGAACAATTCAGTAGTAAAACCACACATCATGTGATGCTTTAACCTTAAACTGAAATCCTCCAGAATCCAAATCAATTTTCCGTATTGTGTCTGTGTGACTGGCTGGTCCAGTGTTGAGCGAGCTACGTAATTCTCGCGCACCATCAAAGTCTGTCCTCTAAAGCCGCTGACAGGCTCAGATTGTCATTACAAGTGTCTGACAACACGATGGGAAGGATCCCTACAAAGACCAGAAACTGTCACTATATCGCTCCCATCCAAGTCACCAGACTCCATTGATAAAAACAGGAATTTTATCCCTCTGGTCTACCGCTGCCTCGGCCGTTTCTTCTTGTGCTATAGTGCGATTTTAACCCTTTAAAAGTCACAAAATAATACAAACCAGAGAGGTTAAATTAATGTTTTTATTATTAACATATAATATAATATAATATAATATAACAAAGACTCTGGTGAATGTACACGAAACAATGTTAAATTACTGTTTTTATCAATGGAGTCTGGTGGCTTTGACAAGAGAACTGAAGTGACTGCTTAAACATCTTGCTATTTAAAATGTCAGACACCTGTAATTGAAAGCTCTTTAGCAGACACACTAGCGCCCGCGAGGATTACATTGCAGTCGTGTTTCACTGCTGCAGATTGCAGCGTGCTTCCTGATCGCTCAACATAATTAAAGTTTCACAGTAGACACAAAAAGATGGAAACATAAGGTCCAGGTTGCTGTGTGCGGTGTGGTGCAGTGACTCACTGTGGCTGCAGGTGGCGCCCTCCCAGCCCTCCTTACAGACGCAGGTGAAGGAGTCTCCGCCCACCACGCAGGTTCCCCCGTTCTCGCAGGGACTCGGCAGGCAGCTGCTGTTCTTCGCTGGAGTCACAAACGCGACTTGTTAGGCTCCAAACCGACATGAAGAAGCGTTAAAGAGTAAAAACCTGCGGTGGTACTGACCGATGTTGCAGGTGGCCCCCTCCCAGCCTGCGGCGCACACGCACTTGAAGGCGTCGCCTTCGTCGTAGCAGGTTCCCCTGTTGTTACAGGTCGCCTCGTCACACTGACTCTCTCCTGGAAAATAAAGAGAGCGGGAAATACATTTCAACACAGCGCACACGTGGCAGCTTTCCGTCTCGTCATGACGACTCCCCGGGTTCACTGAGCCCAATGACGGTGGCTCGCCGCCATCGATGTGAGTGAAGAGGTGAATGAGAAGCAAACTATTCAGGAGGCATTTTGGAGGCAGAAAAAACCAGATCCCAGAAAATCTAAAAAGCCCCGTCAGTGTCTGGACTCTCAGGTAACCTGGTCGAACACACACGGGCAGGACTTACTGGAGTGACAGGTCTTTCCCTTCCAGCCGTTGCTGCACTCGCAGTAGAAGTCGTTGACCAGATCCCGACACACGCCGCGGTTCTGACAGGGAGCGGCGGCGCAGTCATCGACGTCTGCACGACAAAAAACAAAACGTCAGTCGGACACGTCCGCCCAACACGTGTCCACTGCCGCAGCTGAGGAAGAGGAGGAGGACTCACTGTTGTGGCAGGTGGGTCCGTCCCAGCCTTCAGCACAGATGCACTGATACTGACTGACTTTGTCGATGCAGGTTCCTCCATTCAGACAGGGGGCGCTCTCACAGTCGTTTATGTCTGACAGACAGAGGAAGGAGACGACTTTTTATAAATACATTGTTTTTAATAGAGCAGAATAAAAAAAAGTGGAGCCACAAAAAACATCCCCACAGAGAAAACGAGATTATTTTGATCGACTAAATAAATCAAATACATGACAGAAGTATTTACGGACTCACTCTCGTGGCAGTACGTGCCGGTGAATCCCTCCTCACACTCGCAGCTGAACTGTCCGCCGGCGTGACTGCGACACCGACCGTGTGGGCCGCACACGTTGGACGAAATCAAACGCACCCCGCCCGGCGTGGTATTGGACGCCACGGCCACTGTGCAGCTGTCAATCACTGAGGGGAGAGAAGCAGGAGACAGAGGAAGATGAAGATGGTTTGTGTTGTTTTAGGTCACGTGCCGGACTTTTACTTGGTGACTTGGTACTTTTTTAAGACCAAAATCCTTTTTAGTTGAACCAGAAACAGTCGCCATATCGCTCTCGCCAAAGCCACCAGACTCCATTGACAAAAACAGTCATTTTTCCTCAAAGAAGACAAGTTGCTGATCAACCGCCGCCTCGGTCGGTGGCTTGGTTTGCGTTATTCTGTGTATTCTTTGGCATTTTTAACCCTTTAAAACACCAAAATCTAACAAGCTAACTAACCAGTCGAGGCAGCTGTAGCCCAGCAGCTCCGGTGTCGTCAGTGGTAAAATACTGTTTTTGTTAATGGAGTCTGGTGGCTTTGACCAGAGCGATATGGTGACTGTTTCTGCAGGGATCCTTCCCATAATGTTGTCGGACTAATAACAGTCGGAGCAACACTTTTGGACCAATAGAACATCTTAATTGTAATTGGCGCCAAACTCCCTGTGAACTTACAGGAAGATTTCAGTTTCTTCTTCAGGAGTTACAGGAAACTTGGGACCCTTAAATTTACAGATTTTGATAAATGAATGATGAGATGAACACGGACTGAGCGTGAACCTTTGCAGGGCGTGGTGCGGCAGTGGTCCTTCAGCCGCGAGCAGTTCTTGCCCTCGTAGTCTTCGGGACATTTGCAGACGTAGTCGGCCGCCAGGTTGAAACACTCGCCGCCGTTCTGACACGGACTGTGGAGGCAGTAGTCGATGTCCAACTGTGGGCCGAGAGAACAATCCAGCTTCAGCGGTGAAAAACGACACGCGGCATTTTACTGTTTCTATGACGCCTGTATACACATCACCACGGTAACCATAACACAAGTACAAGTCAACTGATTCAAATGTTGATGACATTATTGATAGTAGACAGAAACGGTCACTCATGCATCAAAATATCTGTAAATATCAGTAAAACGTGCCTCTGAGCAGGACAGCTTCAGCTCCCTGATATACGATACGTCTCTTTTTTAAAAGCAGTCCAACAAGTCAGGGAAACAATATCTGGGACAGAAGTTTCAGCTGTTCAGAGTTTTAACCAGCCAGACAAAGACACGGTGCAAAGTTACAGGGCTTATCTCAGAAAATAATACAAAGACGACAAAATGAAAGACAACAACGTAAGAAGAGGAAGCTCGATCAGGCCAGCATCATCATCATCATAATATTATTATTATTATTATTGTCTATTTCTGTTTATTATTTTTAAAATATTATTATTACAATTTTTAATTATTATTTAAATTATTTATTTATTCATTCATTCATTTAGCCAAAAACATTTTCAATATCAATATTTATCTCAAATCGTTGCTTCTTTCAGGTTTACAGTTTTGCTCCTGAGTGAAAGTTGGTTGTAGTTTTAAACTTCTCTCTCTGGTCAGAACAAACAGAGGATCACTTCACAAATCTGAAATCTGTTTTCAACACACGTCTGAGTAAAATCTTTCCCGTCTCTTTTCCTCAACATTGTAAATAACAAGTTCTTATTTATTCATGATTGAAATTAAACTTTTATTTAACATTTGATATTGTGTCATTGAGGAAAATTATATTGCCATAATCGCTTTTTTTTTTAATTTTTTTTTTTTATACACGCTTACCGTTTTATTTTTATTTTTTAAACACAAACATGATTTGATTACTTTATGCTTTAATTACTTGTTTAATTAAATGTATGGGGTTGATTGTTCTAATGTAGTTTGTATGATGCTTTGGCGATATTGTTACACATTAATGCCAATAAAGCTAATTTGAACTGAATTGTGGACAAAGAACACTTCCTGTTTCTGTTGACTGGGCAGCAGGCGTGGCTCAGCCACCGCCCACTTCAAGTCAGTTTTATTTATTATTTTATTTATATATTTTATTCAGTTTTATTTATCTAACACTGATTCATAACAACAGCTGCATCTCTTTGCATTTTTTAAAATGTAGTTTTCTCACCTGACAGCGACTTCCAGAGAAACCAGGCGGACACAGGCAGTGGAAGCCGTCGACCTCGTCGTGGCAGCGGCCGCCGTTGAGGCACGGCCCGCTGGAGCACTCGTCCACGTCTTTCTCACAGTGGTCGCCGCCGAAACCCGGAGCGCACACACACTTATAACCGTTCACCAGGTCCTGGATGAGACAGAAAGGAAGGACCACGTCCAGACAGAAGTCTTAAAGTCGCCTTTAGTTCGGGGATAAGTTCATGTTCATGTTTAGTTAAAGTCCGTTAGCTAACAGGCTAAAACATGCAACACTACAAACATTAACCGAAAACAAAAGAGGAAGAGACGAATGTCGGGCAGTCTTTTCTCTTTATAGTAAATATTTAACGTACAAAATAACGTTTATTCGAGATAATATTACGAAATCCCGTTAGCATCAAGCTAATATATATATATGTTTGTTTGTATGTTCTCGTCCAAGTGGAATTTATTTGTCACTTTAAACCAGTGGTTCTCAAACTTTTTCTGTCACGGACAGTTTATGTCCCAGGAGGCAACAATGAACAGGCTGAAACTGACGTTAGCGTCTAAAAACTAACTGTTTTTAGGGAATTATATGTTTTAAATGTTTTAAATTCAGCTCGCAGAATATTTGCACTTAACCTTTTGTTTCACCTTACAATCGCTTTCCCGTCTGATTTAAAAAAAAAAAAAAAAGTATAAATACTGTAAATGAGGGGTTTTCAAAGTCTGAGACTGTGGGCCTCACCCCCCCATAGTTTACTGGCTTAGTTTTGCTCAATTCCTGGATGCCTGTGGGATCCTGTTTATGATAGACACTCAACAATCGAGCCAAGATAGCCAGACGCTGCTGTTTGACGTATGACACCACAAACGTAAAAAGGTCGCCCTGAGCAGGGTGACCAGGCAAAATCATTTTGTTTTTGTTCATGAAGTCACCTGTCTGTTAGGAAAAAACCACAGCTGTGGATATGTCGGTAAGTCAGTGTCACATGTGTCTGCACAACGAGCGTGTTGCTGATGTTTTAACCTTTGAGTCCTGGAAAATGGGAAAAGACAGTAAACTTCCCCAAAACTACGGTATCTTTGTGCTCTCTCACACATTCAGGCTTTTCTCCTTTCGATAACTAATGAAACAACTTTTTGTTCACTTCCTCCCTGGTTACTGCCTCACACTTTAGAAACCCGTGCAGTAAATCAAACGGAGCTGACAGCGTTGAACATGCTAATGTAATGTAATCTGACTTGTATCTGTAAACAATAAACCATTGTGAGGAGGAGAGGACTAGCAATCAGCGTTTGAAAGGAACGGGGACAGACTGTTTGTCTCGTGTTTGGAGAAATCGGATCTGCCGTTGTCATGGAGACCACACAACCACACAGAGCGCTGCCCTGCACGCCTGCCTCAGCGTTTGTGTTGCAGAGAGGCCCGTTAGAGTGCGTGAATCAGCTGAAGCTCACCTTGCACGTCGCTCCGTTCTGACACTGGCCTCGACAGTCGTTGACATCTGCAGAAACAAGTTTTCTCGTTAGATCACATTTGTCTTTACAACCTGCTGCTCTCGTCCTCTTTCTACCTGTTTACTATGTTAGAGGTCGTTTTCAGGCTGCTGAGGACACACAGGACATGTCAGACTCTTTAAAAGTGGGGATGATTTTCTTTGGAAAAACAGCTGAAAACATACCAGAAATGACTGACGACCAGATTCAACTAATTAAAAACATCAGTGCTCGAAGGGAAACACCCAGTTGTGCATCTGACAAACATCATTTAGAGACAAAACAGTTTCCAGTGTTCTGGCATCAGGAGCCTCTCGTTAAACAGATCGTTGGAGCGCCTTACTCACTGGTGTCACAGTTCTGGCCCGTCCAACCCGGGAGGCACTCGCAGAAGTATCCTCCAATCAGGTTTCGGCAGGAGTTGCCGTTGACGCAGGGGTCGTCGTCACACTCGTTGGCGTCTGAAGCGATAAACAGGTTACAGGGAGGGAAAGTTTACAGAGAGATACGTGACATAACTAGTTTCCTGAAATTCTCGTTGAGCAACATAAAGGTGGTATGAAGGCGATAAAACCGCCGCCGTGCTGAAATGTGTTTGGGAGATTTGGGTGAATAATTAGACAGGAGACAGATTTAAGGGCGAGGCTCACTGGATGCTAAACGTCATAACATCGTTACAGGCAGCAGCTAGTAGGGGGAGGCGAGGGACGGCTCGTACACCGACTGTGGCCACAATAAACAACAATTCTGAATATCACAGGAAGTTCCTCTCTTAAGTCTAAGGTTAAAACAGGAAGTGTCTAAGATAGGATGTTTCTCAGTTTGCTATTACAGAAGCAAATCCTAACGAACTTCATGAATCCTATCTTACGCCATCCTGTCTTATCTCAGGTTAGGAAATCCTACATAATCGATCGAACATCGGTTATTAACTCTTATGTCTTGTTTGCTGATCTCACGGAGAGTTTGCTCTGAAAATGGAGCAGAAACAACAACTATCATTGAACTTCAAGTCAGATGACTCAGAGGTTGGTAACCTCCGTCCAGAAATCCAAACCCACATAACGCTTAACTCTGGAGATTACAGAGAGAGAGCGGGCTAAAACAGCGGACACAGTCTCCGCCGCATATCACCGGGGTGAAGTTAGTTTAACATTCAACGTTCGTCTGATTTCCCGCCTGTTACCTTCAATAGCTCCGTGTGAAAAACTCCATTTCTTCCCAGTTTCGGGACTTATTGCCGAGCTAATTCTGGGAGAAGTTTCACAGTTGCCTTCGTTGATTCTGAAAGTAAGTCCAGAGAGCAGCGCTCCCTCACCGACCCCGGCAGAAACCCGTACTCTGCTGGGAAAGGCTGACGTCATCATGGTTTCATGTATTTCTCCTATCAGAGACCTGCATTAGGATCCTTCACACCATGTTACATAATGAGACGTTATCCAGCGTTACATCGCCTGCAGCCTTTCTACTAACCAGGGTTTGGTCCTCAAACGCATCGCTAGAATCTATTAAGTTCGGCCTGGTGACATTTTGTTGATTTTGTAAAAGCAGTAAAAGAGCAGCCGTGTGGATTAAAGGAGTTATTAAACACGAGCTGGTGGAAAAGTAAAAGTTAGGATGCTTCTGTAAAACAGTTTGGCGCCACTTCCAGTCGCTCCACTGCTTTCCAGGTCCAGACTGAAATGTCTCAACAACTATTGGACAGACATGTGGTCCAGACCTTCACGGTCCCCTCAGCATGGACTCTAATAGCTTTGGTGATGCTCCGACTTTCCATCTAGCGCCATCATCAGGTCAACACGTAATCCAACATTAATACCTGCAGAACTGATGATGATTCCCATCAGCCTCGACCTTCTAAACCACTTTTACCACCACAAAACCTGCAGGGGTTTGTTTGCCCCAGCCTTACTCTGTAGTTTAAGGTGGATATTTAGCTTTTATTTCATTAACTAGTCAGTGAACAACCAGGGATTCAGATGTCAAAGGTCAGCAGTAACAGCCCCCTGACAACAGATGGGACAAATATCATTCCTGAGTCACTGGAGTAATTAAATGTAAAGAGCGTTAAAGGGTTAATTCGGAGCTCGCAGTTGCTTTTATGAGTCCAGCTCTGAGTCTGACTGACTGACTGAAAGCCCAAACTCATTCAGCAGTGGGGCACAGACTCCAAAAGGAGGCCTGGCAGACCAAACTAAGCAGCCACAGAGAAAGGTTGAGCAGTATGTGGCTGGTGGTTGGCGGTGGATTAGTGCTGCGGTGAGGCGATCCGGGGCGCTAAGCCCTCCAAACCACAACTGCTCCTCCAGGGATCATCCTGGCAATTAGGGGGAAAAAACCTCAGGAGTCCCAGCAGGAGGAGGCCAAGGACGGCGCTCCGACCTGCCGGACTGAAAACGCCCAAGGAAAAGTTTGGCTTCAGATGAGGAAACGGATCTGTTTGTACATAAAACCGATGAGAATCTCCACATTGGAAGAGATGAATCATAACTTCAATGGAGACACCAAAAAGTTTCCTAAACAGTCTCTCGAAGCTCCACCGGTAATTTTAAATGTTCTCAAGCAACACAGTTCTGGTTCTGAGTAAAAGGAGCGCTGACCGATGAGGCAGGTCTTTCCGGTCCACTGAGGAGTGCAGGTACACTTGAAACCATTAACCAGGTCCTGACAGGTTCCTCCGTTACTGCAGGGGTTCTCCAGACACTCGTCCACATCTGAGAGAGACAGAAAAAGTGAGTCCACCAGTTCACGGAGCTTCGCTGGAAACACAAAGGTTCAAAGACGAAAGAGGACTTACTGATGGAGCAGGAGGGTCCGGTCCATCCGGGGGAACAGCGGCACTCAAAACCCTGACTGGTTTCGCCACAGCTTCCTCCATTCAGACAGGGGCTGGACAGGCAGGCGTGGTCGGCTGAGACAGGCGGGACAGAGACGAGACCTTTCAACCTTTATGTTTTAGCTCTGCGTGACCCGTTCATGTAAAAGCATGTTTTTATGAAAGGTTTGAATGTGAGTGTTCACGGGGATTTTCATGGCCATCAGGGAATCGAACCACGGCCCCGCTCACCTCTCTGACAGCTGACCCCAGAGAAGCCCTCTGGACAGGAGCAGTGGTATTTGTCGGGCCCCGTGTTGCTGCAGGTTCCTCCGTTCAAACACGGCTGCAGCGTCGCACACGTGTTCAGATCTGCAGGACAAAAGACGGGGAATCAAACACTTTCGCTCTCTGCAGAGTCGGACATGGCGTTAAGATCTGCACAGCTCAGCAGCAGACACTCCTTCTCCCTCTAAAGTGGACAGACAGCCTCAGGAAACACACTGAGCTTAAAGCTGCTAGTTATGTTGTTGGGGAGATCTGCGTCAAGCTTTGCCACAGGGTTCGCTGAAGGGTATGTGGGTATTCGTAGGCAGGTTTGATAATAAACCGGCCTTTGGGGGACACATTTTGTCCAATCAGCGACAAACTCCTGTCCCATTTTTGGCTTAGTGGTTAAGGTTTAAGGGTTATGGTTAGTAAAGTCTCTAATGTAAAGCTGCTTTTTTGGGCGAAGGTACCGGAGACTTTTAAGGCTCCTTTTTTCAAGGAACTGAAAGGTTCCTTCAGCGCTCTGTTGTGAGCGTTTCCACCGCGGCCTACAGACCTGCGAAGATTAGGCAGATTAACCAGCTGACGTAGGCTGCAGGCCTGAGCGCCGTCCACAGAGATGCACATAACCACAAAACATAATGAAAAACTACAGTTTATTTGTGTGGGAGTCTGATGAAGAGACACACGATAAAGTTTGAGAGAAAGCAGCATAAAAATAAAAATGGCGCCAGTTTGGAAGGTTATTAAAACATTTCCGGCGACGAGAGCTGCAGCATCACGTTTGATGAGCTTTATGACCTGCTGTAATCAGACCGACTTCAGCTCTGTGGAAAAAACTCCTGACTGATGAAAAGTATTTAGCGTAGCTCCATCAGCTGTTCGCCGTAAACACACCGCTGCACGCCGGCTGCTGTTTCCTGGCAACAAATTTAATGCAGACGTACAATCTCAGTCAGACATCACCGAGACTCGTGCGGTTATTTACCGTCGCTTGTGATTAATTGGTTTTCAGTCACCAAATATTCTCCAGTCAAAGCCGGTAGCCTCTGCTCGCCTGTTCAGAAATTCACTGCAAGGCAAGCCCCGCCCCAAAGTACCGTACTCTCGGAAAGTACTGCTCCTCGGAGGAGGGACTCTTTGAGAACTACATGTAGACCCGGTCCCTCCGGTGGAAAAAGGCTCCTAGCTCCTTCGGTATACGTGTGTTTGTGTACCTTTGTCGCACAGCTGTCCTCCAAAGTTGGTGTCGCAGAGACACTGCCAGGGCTCCACGCAGCCGCCGTGAACGCAGCCGGGATGAGGGATGCACTGGTCACAGTACTCCCCCTGCCAGCCGTACAGACACCTGGGACACACACAGTCAGTTAGTTTGCAAGGTCGGATCGCAAAGACCAGCATGAGTTCATGTCGAAGAAGAATCAGGACGGCGACTGGAAGGAACATTTAATACATTTAATGAGAATAAACTTCCAGTTATGAGATGAACATGTGTGGTTCTGTTCTTTTTATACTGGGACACACAGCACACATGTGTAGTTGTTCTCATTATTAATACTACAATCAATAATTACACACAGGGCCTACTGTAACATACTGTACATTTTCCACACTCTTACTAATATTTTCATATTATAGACTTCTTTATATTCTATTTACAAACTTTCTATTATTATTTCTATTTCTTTATATTCTGATGTGCAATGTGAGCATCTGTGACACAAGAGAGATCAATAAACTGAGCTGAAGAACTGTAATAAACTCAGCTGTATGAAGCTCAGCATGATGAAGAATGTCTGGTTTAAAGGATGTTTGTTTTCTTTTGCGGTTTCTTGATACGACGGATTTATTTTGATCTTGTAATCTGTGATCAGGCCGCCGCATGTTGCTCGGTGTTATTATTTCCTATCTAGGTCAGGAATCAACTCTTGAAATAGTTTCTAAAAACAAACTCAAACAGTGGGACATTTCTGAGTTCTAAGAGAGCGTGCGGGTTCCTTAATGTCCTGTTCTTGTAGACCAGAGGACACAAAACGTCCCCGGTTTGATTCCAGCTGAGATGCACGTCTCTCCCATGTTTACTGTCTCTATCTGTACTATCAGCATCAAATACAGACAAAGCGTGCTGACAAGCGTCGGCACGGTGACAAAGAAAAGGGTTAATCTTTCATCTGAAATGTTCAGTGCAAACCGAGCGATAGAAAGAAATTGTTAACATTAAGGAGAAGTCACGGTTTCAAACTTGTGAAACATTTTTAAGCTTAGAACAAATGTCAGACTCTGTTTGCAGCTTCTCCTGTGACATCACTCTGTCCTGACTAAATGATTATTAAAGCAAAACATGAACTTTGTAAGTCAAAGATATTATTAGGGGGGAAACGTGCAGATGATTCAGGAGCAGCTTTCTTTCTTATTCTGGTTTTTTGTTTTTGATCTCTTGTTTGTTCATTTTGTAATTTGACCTCTGTGGAATATGTTTTTCCTCCCTGAATAAAAAAAAGAAAAGATACAAAAAGCCTGTTAGTGTGCTGTGTTGGTTCTCACCTGCACTCTCCGGGAACTTTACAGGATCCGTGTTCTGTACTGCAGCCCTGTCTGCAGATCGCTGCAGAGAGAGAGAGAGAGAGAGAGAGAGACTATAAGCAAACATGGAAGCTGCATAAAGAACAATACAAATTTTCTCATTTCCTTCAGCAGCCAGCTCTGCCGTCGTGGATGTCTTTGAGTTCCCCAGAAGCATCTGAACCAACGTTTTAGAGACAGAACCCGGCTCTCCGCTTACAGTAAAGTTGGTAACTATAGTAACTAAAAGGCTGACTGTGACGGATCATCTCTCAGCATGTTTCAGGTCTGGATGTTGATTTTCGAACCTTTTATAGGGAGAATGAACAAAGAAAACCTGAAACTGAAGATAACAGGAACCTGTTTGATGCGTATTAACTCAAAGTCTTTACGTGTCTGTTGAGGTTTATATATTTTATTAGTTTTATTTATTTTACATTAACTCTGCAACATCTTACTGCTGAGTCCAGTTTTGACCCGTTTGTGTGAGTTTGTCCATTTTCTTACTGTTTACCTTCTGTCTTTTCTCTTTATTGATTACAGAAACCTCAAACAGATCTCGTTGACAATCTCCAATGACCATAAAGCTTTCTGATTCTGAAAGCCTCTCTCGACTGGACAAAGACTCTACTGAGCGTGCTCGACGGGCACTCGGTCGAGGAAGCCTGCAGAGTTTTTTTGCCATATGAACTATTAACCCATCCGTGGTTTAATCAGGTGCGTCAGCTCCAAACTGAAATTTGTTTTGGTTAGAAAGACAGTTTCCACGATGCCTGATGCTGATGACCGTTAGTCCAAAGTGGAGCCACAGAGCTTTTGTTCCCAAAGACCTTCGTGGAAAGTTTATATGTTTTGAATGGAATATACAAAGAATCACCGACACACTGTTCATGTTGTTATAATCGTAAACCTTCTCACCGGTGTTGCAGTCCGGACCGGCCCAGCCCTCCAGGCACGTCTTGTTGCCGTTGTGGTCGCACTCGTAGTGGCCGAAGAAGTCGTCTCGCGGGCGGCAGAACTTGTTGCAGCCGAAGCCGTAGTAGTGCTCGTCGCAGCCGAGGCGGACCTGGAAGTGGAACTGGGCCACGGGGCCGTTGTGCTTCAGGCTCTGCCACTGCCGGCCGGGGTTGATCATCCCCGAGTGCACGGCTTTCTCGATCACCGACCCGCCGACGCCTGTAAACGCAACGGGACAGTCAGCGAGGAAAAACACAGGAGGCGGGATGAACACGTTTAGCTTTGTGTGCGCAGCTGCTTCAAAGTAAAGATCCGTCCAGCTGGTCGTAAACTGAGAGAGAGAGACAAGTTAGAGAGGCGTCACACGTGTCGCAGTGTAGAAGGTGGGGTGAACGCTTGTGAGGACCGAGTGCTTGTGTGGACCGAGTGCTTGTGAGGACCGAGTGCTTGTGAGGACCGAGTGCTTGTGAGGACCGAGTGTTTGTGAGGACCGAGTGTTTGTGTGGACCGAGTGCTTGTGTGGACCGAGTGCTTGTGAGGACAGAGTTCCTGTGAGGACAGAGTGCTTGTGAGGACCGAGTGCTTGTGAGGACCGAGTGCTTGTGAGGACCGAGTGCTTGTGAGGACCGAGTGCTTGTGTGGACCGAGTGCTTGTGAGGACAGAGGTAGTTGTAGCAGCAGACAGAGGCTGGCTGCTGTAATCTTCCAGGGAGTTTTGAAAATGCTGAGCTGCTCTGTGGTATTTCACCGGCGGGGTGGAAAGTGCGCTCGGGCTGAGGTAACGCCGTCCGTTAAACAGACGAGCAGGGAGACCGAAGGAGCTGGAGAGAAAGGCAGCGTGAATGCGAGCGGGTAACACCATCGGCCTGGAAGCAAACTGTGACACTTCACATCAGGATGGGGAATAAAAAAGGTGCTGAAAATGGCACCGAGGCAGCAGATTTGAAAAATAAGTTAACCTCACAAAAGGCTGGATCCGCTCCATCCAGGGCATCTGAGCAAATATTCAAACCTGGCACTTTATCGACGAATACCTCCTCAGCTCAAGAGCCAACGCCTGCTGAGAGCTGCAACTGGATCTCCAAACCCTGGATTCTGGATCACTGCCATCTTTGTTACTGGAGCTTAAACATGCGGCCTTTGTTACAGACGGCGTCTCGACACTGAAGGAGGTTTTTACTGCACGTTTATTGAGCACGCTGTAAAAGCAAACGCAGCTACATGTCGACATGTTGACACTTGAACATTAAAGCTGCTTTCTTAAATGTTTTGGCGGCAGCAGAACTAGCTGACGCTGATAGGTGGTTGGTGTCTGACATGTCGGCCGAACGCAGCTCGTTTCCTCCTGCAGCAGCTTCATCTGGTTCTAAACGCTCTGCTGTGTTCATCAGCTTTACGGGCGTCACCACTCTCCAAATCCACAGTTTAATGTAAAACTTTCTTGGCTACGCCACTGTTAGAGCGCCGAGTCAACTTTTGTTCTGTGAGCCGTCATAGACACTTTTCAGATCCTTTTTTTTGGCACTAATTTGTATTTCATTTAAAAATAATTCTAACCTTTACTTTACAGCAGCTTACCTTTCCTCCTGTGTGGTACCTGCGTGCAGCAAAGCCTGCAAATCATAGTTTTTCTGTCAATGATGCGTTCGCTGTTGACAAAACTCACAAGGCAGAATGTTGCCCCAGCGTTGACTTCAGGGAATCTGGACGACTTTAGAACAGGTCTGGACAACGTAGCCAAAAATAAAAAGTTTTATATCTTCTGATATCGATAATTATCACGATTAGTATTAAATTTAAAGGCTGATTTTTGTTCCTGAGTGAAAGTTGAAGAACCCTGATGGTTAAACTCTTCTTGTTTATGTTTTTATGGCAGGCGTACTCACAGTGTACTGTATGCACTGGTTACATTTCATTTTAATTTTGTGTCTGTATATTTTGTGTATATTGTGTTATTCTGATTCCTGTATGTTTTTTTTTATCTTGTGTCCTGGCTGCAAATCAAGTTTCCCATTTGGGATAATAAGAAATGAACTGAACTTATGGTCAGAACACTTGAGGCCAAACAGCAGATCAACTCAGCAAATCTGAGGCAGAACATTCAAAACAATTATGATAAAATCTTTGTCAACAAATATACACGAGTAAAATTAAGTAAAACTTTTTAAATGTTTTTTTCTCAAAACATCTTAATGAAGAAAATAAGTCCTAATTCGTGATTCAAGTAAATGAAAACAAACATTTTTTGAACTTTTGTTATTGAAAAAAATATATATATATATCGCAATAATTATCGTTACTGTTTTATTGTCCAGCCCTGATTTAGAATCCAGTTTATAACCTCAGTAACCATAATGAGCTAAGTAATCGTGCTGCCCCTCCCCAGCAGCCCGTGGAGGCCGGCTGCACCCGGAGCCGAGGCGCAGTAACAGAGTGATGCTCGTCTCGGCCACGCGTCTGCGGCGCTGCTAAACTGGGACGGTCAATATTTGTTCTGTGCTCATTTGGCTGGACGGCAAGTTTCAGCTTCAACCCTTCAGCTCCGTCTGTGTGCTGAAGGTCTCTGAACAAACCCCACCAATCTCAGAGTTTCAGCATTTTAACTTTAACTGGCAGGTGGCACATTTCAAAACTCAAATGAACCAGACCCCCCCCGCCCCGCCCCGCTTCCTAGCTGCCTGTACTGAAGCCCACCTGGGCTGAGGTCAACCTACTTCACACCGGGTCTATAATGGTTCCCCGCAGGGCGCCAAATACAGCACCGAGCCAGCGCTCACACTGAACGCTCCTCACACAGTCTTTACAGCCAGTTTTCTGAATGGGCTCATCGAGTGCGTGTAAACACCTGCACAGGCTGGTGTAAAAGGGGGGGGGGGGGGTGCTGTGATAAAAACATAAACTGAGTTAAACTGCGTCTCATTACATGTTCAGAGCTGAAAATCTAACTGTATGTTCCCGCTGCAGGTTCTGTCGTCGTAGAAACAAAAACGTCCAACTGGTCTAAAACACAGAGACCAAAGTGCTCAAATCCATCGCTCAGCATTAGGACTTCTCTACAAACCAACAGTTCGGCTCCTCTGCAGGCAGTTTCCACACAGAGATTCACATTCAGCAGGAGGGAAACTAAACACAGCAGAGGATGAATGACGATGATGATACTCACTGCCCGAGGAAGAGTCGTTGTTGAAGTCCAAGGCTTCCACGATCAACGTGTACGACCTCTGCACACAGAGAGAGAAATCAATCAGCTGACATTTCAAACAGAAAACACCAAACAGCTTCTGAAGTGGGAGAGATGTGCTGCTGTTTGAGGTTTTTATGAATTGGATATTATTTAGTCTACAGAACATTTGGCTTTTTAAAAAGGCGCCACATGGACAAACAGGGTAAAAACAGGGAATCACTCATCTCCCAATTCAATGAAATGTTGATTTCATCCATTACAATTAAATCAGACAACATTTTATTTAACTCAGAATCCACGATGAGCAACAAGAAAATCTATTTTCCCTCCTTGGTCCTAAAAAACTTTAAGCTTCAGCACTAATAAAACACATTTTATAGTTATATTGGGAGCATTTCTTTTCACATGTGTTGAGTTTCTCTTTACGTCCCAACAGTGATCAATAAATCAGCTTTGACACAAAAACAAAATCTGTGGCAGGCTGCACTGCAAAAACTGAGCTCTCAAAAACAAAAAAAATATTCCTTAAAATAAGTAAAATGATCTGCCAACAGAACGAGAATATTTCAGTTGCTATTTAAGGCCAAAAAAAAAGAAATGACTGAAATTTTCTGGCATAAAAGCCGCCTGGTAACAAGAAATATGTTGTCAAGTATATTTTGCCTTCAGTTAAGATAATTATTCTGACTGAGATTTTAGTTTTTGCAGCGTGGCCAACCGGCCCGAGTCTTCCACCAGGCCGGGCGGACAAGCTGCTGAAAGAACGCTGGAGAACCTGCAGCCAAAGGTTCCAACATTTGTGTGTTTTGGGCTTTGAGCGGCTTTGGAGGGAGGCGAGAAGGGAGGCGAGAAGGGAGGCGAGAAGGGAGGCGAGAAGGGAGGCGAGAAGGGAGGCGAGAAGGGCCTGGTGCTTCCAGACTCCAGCGTCTCCCACACGTTACCCGGCCGGCTCTGAAGGAGGCGTCTGTTTTAAAATCAACAGCTTTTAATGAGAAGCTTCAGAAACAGAAGCTGCAGGCGTCGCTGAAACATCGAGTGTCCACTCTGAAAGTCTTTGTCTCTTAAGGCCGCTGTCGCTCTCACCGCTATCGAATGACAGGCCGACCACAGCCGGGGGGGGGGGAGGGAGCGAGAGAGAGAGATTGTGGTTTGAGGTCGCTCTCTGTAGTGACACTCTCTCTCCAACAGTCACACCTCATCCAAACTCGGAGCTCGACGTCACCAGGACTAAAATGAGAGAGAGAGAGAGACAGACAGAGAGAGAGACAGAGAGAGAGAGAGAGAGACAGAGAGAGAGAGAGAGAGAGACAGAGACAGAGAGAGAGAGAGAGAGAGAGAGAGAGAGCCTCTTCTGTCCTTTAGGTACGAGGACATGTTGGATATCACGTTGATATATTTGTTGGTTGATGAGGAACAAGAAACAGCAGTGCAGAACTTGTGAAGCCGTGTTCAAAGTGTTTAAGCCACAAATAATAAATTCTAAAACTTGAGTCTCAGGTGGTTCAACAAGTCCTGAGACGAGTCCCAAGTCAAACCCAACGATAAAGCTGCAACGATTAGATTAATCAGCAACTATTTAAATAACTGATTAATCGCTTTGAGTCCTTCCTTTAAAGACAAAACGGACAAACTCTCTGATTCGAGCTTCTTAAAAGTGAATATTTGCTGCTTTCCTCCTCTGGGGCAGAAAACTGAAAATCTTTGGCTTTGACAAGAGAAAACATTTTTTCACAGATTTGTGGACACAAGAAAAAACACAGATTAAATCGACAGTGAAAAAAATGTCCCTGTTTTTAAGTCCCAAATCATAAATGTGAAGTAAAGCCCAACAAGGTGTTTTAAAAACCCAAATATCATCTCAGCTCCTAAAACCAGGTGCTGCTGTGGTTCTACTGCCAGAGGGAAATCTTAGTTCCCAGCTGCTTTCTGTTCTCCTGATAAAAAGGTATTTTCACCACGCTGACGTGAAGAGGGTTCAGCACTAACCCCAGACCACGGAGCCGAGCGGGTCCGAGTGGAAAACCTGGTGACATCACTCGAAGGTTCCCCTGTTTGTCGCAGCCACAGACTCAAACCTTAAATTGCTCTAAATGTGCCCGAACTTCCACCCGGGTGGTCTGACATCACTCTGACCACATTTATCAAACCCTGCTGATGTTGGCGTGGATCCGCAGCAGCTAGATAAACTCTCTCCTACCAGCTCTGCAGGAAACCACAGTCCGCCCGTGTAGTTTACAGATTAGCGGTTAGCTGCGGCTGTGATGTCAGGCTGTCGAGCGCTCAGAGCCGCTGACAGGACGACTGGACCATAACGAGCCGTAACAAACGCCACACGNTGTCTGACGTGTTCTCTGCTTCCACTGAAGCTTCACGGTGGATTCACACACCGACAGGCTTTATGTTCGGCCGTGCGGCCTCGACTTGTCCTCATGTGGGAAACGGTTCTGGGAGGCGGTTTTGTGTTTGGTGTTATGTTTCAGTGTTTATCTCCACCTCAGTGACTCGCAGGCGTCGTCATCTGGCATGAACCCCGGTGAACAAACACATCGAAAACTGGTTCTGTATTTATCCAGCGACAACATCCGGGGCTGACAAATGAACTCAGCTGTGAGGATCCAAAAATCAGACAGCAGTATCACCACTTTTCAGGTACAGGTGAATTTCTATATTTCTAACCCTTTTAAATTATATCACAGCTTAAATTTATGCCTAATTAAGGCCGCGGTCGCTTTGAGTGACAGGTGGGTGTCGTCTCAGGTGGCTGGCGGCGAGGCGGGCTCAGCAGCCAGGCTTCATTTGGCTCCACCCATTGGTTGGATGAGCCAGCGTCCCACACTGTGGTCTGTGGACAAATACTGAGACTTTTTAAAATTTATCACAACTTAATTTTTGTTAGTTTTGTCAATAATTTCTATCATCATCATCATCATCATCATCATCATCATCAGAAATCTACATGGCAACATCACTAAAAGAAGTCTGGTGGGCCGTCCGACTGGTCGGAAACAGTTTCCCGTTATCAACTGAAAGTGAGTCACTGAAATGTCGCTAACAAACACCGGTGAGCAAACAAAGCTGCAGAAACTACAGCAGGTCGAAGTCGAAGCAGGAAGCGAAGCTGGAATAGAGCTGCAACGATTAACCGATAAATCCGTTAGCCGGTCGTACGAACATCAAAAGTGGCTGGATTCATCTTCTGAAATGTCATTTCTGAAAGTAAAGAGTAAAGATACTAAAGAGTGTTTGGGTTTTGGACTGTTGGTTGGAGAAAAGAAGCAATCTGAAGACGTCACTTCACCAAAACTTATGATCAGCATTTTTCACAATTTCTTGACATTTTTAAACGATTAGTCGATTAATCGTGAGAAGAGTCGACAGATTAGCCGGTAGTGAAAATAATTGTTAGTTGCACATGTTTACATGTGATACAGGTTTGCAGCAGACAGTTTGGGTCCTGATTTTACTTTTATATTAATAATAAGTTCATATAACCGTCGTCTGCCTCCTCGTGGTGATTACGCTGCTTATGAACGTGAATGAAATTAAATGTCTTTTGATTTTCAGGGCAGCTTTGGTGTCACTGACGTTCAGACCTGCTGAACTTTTGTCTACCTTGATGGTTACGAATCCAAGCAGGTCTGAGCTTCAGCAGAGTGTAAACACAGCTTTACAGTAACTCGGAGGTTTGGTTCAGCCTGTGCGTTTCAAGTTTCCTTTACTTTATCCAACAGATTTTATTTTCTTACTGACAAGAAGCTGAATCTAAGAAACCCTGACACAAAATCAGAACCAAACTCAACCTCAGGACAATAAATCTGAAGCCCCGTCGTGTCTCCAGTGCACCACACAGCTGTTTACCCCAACGCCACATTACGGTCTCTAATCCAGAACCGAGCCGACGTGCCGAAGCTGTGACTCGCAGCAACTCTTGCAACATCCTTGCGTCACTTCTCTGGCTGAAACCAGATCTGGGCGTCGGGCTGATGCCTCATGACGCCGCAGGAAAAACACACGAGTTGCCCACCGAGCACAGTGGGTGGCACCCCAAACACATTTTAGCAGATAATTAAATTTCAAGACGAGGGAGCGCGAACGAGAACCTGACAGCTGGGTCACCTGCCAGCAGGTTCCACTCACGCCTCACCAACACATCTAACAGCGTTCGGCTGCAGGCTGCTGGTGATTTCCCATCACTCCCTGACACTTTGATTGTTTGATTGAGGAGGTGGAACTGCTTTCTCAGCCTGCAGGCGCAGTGTGGGAAAATAGTTTGTGAGCAGTCAAGAGCGAGGCGACATGTGGAGGCATGTCCAGGCGGGGAGGAGGGAGGGCGGCTGCTCCGAACTCGCCCGAAAAATAAATAAAAACTTCCTCTGTTCGTGTTCTGTTTGCTGGTTTACCCGCCTCGCCCAGGCTGACTGACAGCATGATGAGGCGGCGAGAAGCAGGAGCATTCAGGGCAGCAGAGCAGCACTGAAGAAAGAAAAGCTCTGTGTCTCTTAACCTATCAGATCCGTCCGGTTTCCAGCAGGATCTCTTCGAGCTCTGAACAACAGCACAAACCCCCAAAGAGATTCAGAAGCTGCAAACAGAACGAGACGCTCGTTTCTGGAAAAAGGTTGAAATCATCTGTATTTATTCACAGACGTTTGTTAACGAGACTTTTACATGACTAGTAAATTGTCCCCTCAGTCTTTCCGTCCAGGCTTCCAAGGAAGGTTAAAATCAGTTGTCAGTTTTGACATCACAGACCTCCTCCCTCCGTTCTTGCAGAGACGTCATCCATCAGTCTCGTTCGGCCGTGCACTGAAGCGACATCGCTGTAACAGAGATGACAACAACACTGTGACGAACTCAGTCAAAACCAGATTGATGGATCTCCTGGCCAAATCTGTGAGAACCCGCGGTCGAAGAGGGACGGGAAGACGGGAAGTAGGAAGCAAGGATGGGAAACTGATCACAGAGCAACTGGATGTTTCCAGCGTCCGGCCGCAGCTCAGGAATGTCCATGTTTGGTCGGGTACATCTGGACCCTCGTAGCCTGGCACAACGGGGAAAAACATCCCAGCAGGCCTTTGGGCTCCCTCTCACCCCATAATTCACTGGGGCAGTCATCAGTCGGGCTAAGCTCTCCTTTCTCCCCATCCTTCCCTCGCCGAGGGGCGTGGCTGAGGACTCACATCAGGACCGGGACGATACCAGAACAAGAGGTTTTAACTCTACTTAGAAGGACGCAGAAATATGCGTGGGGGCTCTGGGAAGCATTTAACGCTTTAAATGTCTGGTGAAAGGAAACACTCAGCTGGCAGGTAACAAGTCAGCATATAAAAATGTAATGTGATACAATGCAGCAGCTTTTTTTGGATCATGCACATTTAGTTTCTTTATTTACTTTGCATGTTTTCTTTTTGTGCAAATAAACTTTTCTCAAAGCGTTTTCATTTCTTTCATTTCTGTTTTTCAGAACATTTTTAACCGATGCTTCACATCGTGGTGGCTGAGTCTGTTACAGGAGAATGCAAACGTGTTCGTGACGCCAGGCTGCACCAACAGGACAGACAGACGTCCTCTGGTTTGGCATTTAACATCCCTCCGACTGAACTAAGCAGGACCCAAGTCGGCGCCGATCTTCAGGAAAATGCAGAAACGTAACTCTGCCTGTACCTGAAACCGTTTTTAACCGCTGCAGCTTCAGAGTCGGCCACGTTTGCCCCCTCGGGACGAACTGGAATGCCGTCATCAGGTCAACACGGGTCCAACTCTTTGATTTACAACCGAACACCTGCAAAGCTGATGATATTTCCCATCATCCTCAGCTGCACGCTGCCTGCTGAACCTGCCAAACAAGGTTAGCATTTAGCTGAGAGCACAGCTGGGTCTAAGCACGATTAAGTAAAACAAGTCATTAAATCTGATCCAGACTCATTTCACACAGCAGCTGATCTTTAATCAATGCGTGTTTATTATTTTATATTTATATTGTTTAAATTCGGATAATTAGGATGGATATTTGCTGGCTGATTATTTGTTCTCCAGTTCAATTTAGGTCACTACAGACACAGACTGTTGGGAAACCAGTCATCCATCCAGCTCAGCCCGGCACGGATGACTGCTTAGTGTGGGGGTGTGTTTTCGGGGTGGTCCGGTTAGGACAACATCATTTGTACCAACACAAACCTCAGCGTTTAACAGTTTGTGTTTTTGAGGAGCAGAGGCCTGAAACAAGCAGCTGGACTGAGTCTGGATACAGAGTTTGATTCACTGCTGCAGGCGAACACACCCTGAAACCTCCAAACAACTTCTACACCAGCTCAACTGAAAAACAAAACAACGAACAAAACTCTTTGTGTCACTCAGGAATTTGACTCCACAGCTCCTCCCCCTAAGATCAGTTTGAAGGTTACTGTGAATATTCATCAGGTAACGACTGACGAGACAAAACCGAGTCGGAGGCTGCTGTTAAAGCCTGGTGGGCTGAAAGGAGTTTGACAACATGCTGCATCACTAACTTTGCTCTGGTTGCTGTTTTGGCATGTTCCTAAACCACCTCCTCTACCGTCTCACTCACGGTGCACAATCCACCACCCCACAATCCAACCCCCACCCCCAACCACGCCATTGTCCCATGAGCCTCGGCTGCAGCCCAGCCAGGTCCCCGCCCATTGTTCCCGCAGTGGCCTCCTGATAGAAACCATAGAAAAAGCAAAGAAAGAAAGAAAAAGGGTGAAATTGAAAAAAGGTACCACAACAAAAGGTTTTAGGACACAAAGAGAAAGACAAGACGGCAGGAGGAGAACAAGCAACTTACAAACTACTGAGAAAATGGAGGGGGGGGGGGGTGAAGTCTCGGGTGAAATGCTGCAGGTTTGGATCGACACATCCTGAGCACCAATGAACACGACTGTCGCACGCAGACTGGCTGTTTGAGACTGAGGACAACAACAGAGAGCGTCTCCCCGCCAGACGACCACCGCAGCTTCATCTAACACGCCAGTCACCAGGGGCAGCGGCAGGAATGTCCTGCAGCCGGCCGAGCAGAGCCGCCAACGACCGCCCTTTACCGCCCGCCACGCTGGGAGGTCAGCGGAGACAACCACACAACAATGCAGGAAACCCAGAGGAAACACTCGGCGTGCTCTCCTCAGGAAACCCAGCAGCCACTGATGAGCACAAGAAACCTCAGCCGGTGTCTGAAGAGCACCGCAGAGATGTGGACTCACACCAGATCTGGACCCAGAGGCCAATCAGAGCGGCTTACAATGTGCTGCTCGACAGAACTAAAATCTCTGAGTAGCTCGGGATTATCAGTCAGTCAAATAATTATTTCTTACAAGTCAACTTTATGACTCAGCATCTCATAATAACTTTTCACAAACTCAGAAATACGAAGAATAAAAATGTGAAGATATTGTTAAAGAATCAACAGACATGTTACATAACGAGGAATCTGACAACACGTCTGAGTTAAAGTAATAAAAACATCAAACCACTGCAGAGCTGCAGGTAACAGTTTGTTGAGGCAGTGAACCTAAAGTAAAGGACGTGTGGTCACCTACTGAGCAACACAAACATCCAACACAACTGCTGACGAACTGATTTATAATCGAAGATCTTCATGAAAACATCTTTATCTGTGCAGTTTTTTAAAAAGTCTCCCTTCTTTCAAACTCAGCCAGTCCAGCAGCCGGTGTTGTACAAATCACTTTGTCAGCTACAGTTCAGCTCTTCACTTTAGCCAGCCGGCTCCTGGGGGAGGGGATCAGCAGAGGTCCCACGATACGGTATTATTACGATTCTAAACATAGTGCCATGTATTGGAATTTACTACCTTTTTTCCAACTTCACATTGTTTCCCCAAAGGAGAAAAAACAGCTGCTTTTATTATTATTGTGCCAAAAAGTAAAATTCTCATGTTCAAATTATACAATAAAAGATCGATACTCGCCGTCCGTGAATCGATGCAGTATTGTCGCGGAAAATATCGCGATACTATGCTGTATCGCCAAAAGATATAGGCTGAAAATAAATAACATTTACATAAAGGGTTAATGGTCTGAGATGTCGGGATGCTGCAGAGCTGATGTTTGACTGGTTCCTCCTGAAGCCGCAGAACAACTCTGTCTTTTGTATTTCCAAACTCTCAGCTGTAAACTTCCTCTTTTCATCCACTAGTTCCCTCTGCTGAAGGTAAAACATCACCAGCGGCGTAATGATGCTGCTGTGCTGATGATGCAACACCACGTCAGCCAACAGCAGAACTTCAGCTGTCTTTGAACATCAAACCTTTATCCTGCATGAAGCATCTAAATCCCTCCCACATCCAGGCCCTCAGAACTCACCGGCCACGCGAAGCTGAACGGCAGCACGATCCTGGCTTTGTCGGTCTTGGCGTTGCGCACAGAGAAGGTGTTCCCGCCGAGCACGGGCGTGGAGGCGGCGCCGAAGCTGCAGGGCCCGGCCGAGGAGATCTTCAGCTGGTACTCCTTCAGGCACACCCGGAAGTATGTGTCGCATTCATCCGCGGTGCAGCGCCGATCCGTGGCGTCCCTGGAGCCGTCGCAGCAGGCGCCGGTCTGAAGCTGCCCGTTAACGTTCTGCATCGACAAAATCTGAAGCTCAAAGTGTCCCGAAGCTGAAGAGACCTGCAGAGAGGGCCGACAGGTGAGATCACAGCAGGTAGACGAACAAGACAGCAACAAGCAGAGTACAGGGAACCAAAGCCAGTTACCAATCAGACCAGTAGGATCCACTGGTCCAGGTCCTGGCTTGTGTGACATAATATCAGCAGAAATAAATGGACGATGGTGAAAAGCATCGTGTGATGATGGAACTCTAAGTTGCTTAACAAAGTGGAATTAAAGGGAAACTCTGCGACTTGAGAGTTCAAGACATCCTGACTTTTAAAGGTCCAGCTGAAGAAACGTTGCAGCCTACATTTCCCATAATGCATCTTGGCTTCAGGCCAGCTGGGGAACGACCACGTCTTTTAAACTCTACGTCCGCAGTTTGAAATGCAGATTTTGGCCCAATCCCAGTCTCTGAACCCTGAAATATTTGGGGAGTTTTTATTTTACATTTTTTACTTTCTTCACAGACGAGGAGCAGAAGGGACCGACGGTCTGATCTCAACGTATTCCAAGAATTTCTTAAGTATATTTGAAAATTACCTGTGTAGAGCTGCAACAATTAACCAATTAGCTGTCGACTATTAAATTAATCTGCAAATATTTTGATAATCTTTTAAATCCTTTGGGTCATTTTTCTCTGATTCAGCTTCTTAAATGTGAATATTTCCTCCTCTGTGACAGTAAGCTGAACATCTTTAGGTTGTTGTGGACAAAACAAGACATTTGAGGACGTCCTCTCGGGCTCTGGGAAATTGTATAAACTTATCGATTAATCCAGAAAATAATCGACACATTAATAGACAATGAAAAAAGCTCTATTTGCAGCTCTACCTGTGGACAGGAGGTAAAAACATCACACACTTTCTAGAGCTGCAACGATTAATCAAATAATCGATTAGTTGTTTTGATAAATCAAAGAATTGGTTTGAGAAAAAAGAAAAAATATCTGATTCCAGCTTCTTAAATTTAAACCTTTCCTCTGTTCTTTCCTCCTCTGTGACAGAAGGCTGAACATCTTTGGGTTGCTGTGAACAAGAGAAGACGTCTTCTAGGTTCTGGGAAACAGTTTTCTGACATTTTGAAGATCAAACACCTGATCGAGAAAAAAAAAAAATCTAGATTCATCCAAAATGAGATGAATCATTAGCTGCAGCATTAACACGTAAACTTACATGTAAACTTACAACGTCCTTGTTTGTTTACCTTTTATTTTTAATGCCGCCTTCCCCAGCTAACCCCGTCTTTAAGGTCACAACGCTATGAACTGTGGGTAATTCCCTCAGGCACAGTCTGCAGAGACCCTCATGCAAATGATGATTTGACAGCGGGACGGCCCTGAACCCGCCTCAAAGCCCCGCGAGTGTGGAAACTTGAATTCAGCTTTTGTCCTAAAGCCCGAGCTGAGGTAACCCAGATTACATCACTATGACATCATCAGGGGACACAGGTTAAGTCTTGCTCTGCATGACGAGTGAAGTGATCGTGGGACGGAGCAGCTGCACGAGGTCACTTACTGAAACGTTTTTTAACCTAAAGGATCTGAATTATTTTTATTAGCTTTGGAAACTTTTGGATCGTCACTACAGTTTAAAATAAAGTTATTTAAAGTTGAACCAAAGTAAAGCTGCAGCTTCTTAAATGTGAGGATTTGCTGCTTTTTCTCAATGAAGAGGCTCAAACAGTTCTTCACCTGGATGCTTTTCCTGCTTCAAACGAACGCTCAGTGCAGGAAATGTTTGAAGATCAAATAAAAGCAACGACGACACAAAGTTTAGAAAACCAGGTGAAAAGTTTGTTGCACACAGTTGTTGAATGAACGTGGGGTCAAAGAGTTCAGCGGCTGAACTGACAGAGCAGGAAACACCAAACTCAGTCCATGTGATCAAAGCTGATCAAAACATCATGCAGTTTACCTCCCAATGCAGCAAGAGACCCTTTTACAGATGAGTTATTATGCACAGGACAGCAAACACTAACAGTCACTGATTAAAAGTCTCACTGCACAAATAAAAACCCTGAATAACTGATGTGTGACCAGACTGAGGAGCAAGTTTGGTTTGTAAAGCATCAAATTCTGTTTTCAGCTTTGTTTTTAAAATGTTTTCAATAACTAACTTAAGGAACTTTCCAAAGCGACTTCAGCAGTGATTTTCCTCCTGCAAGAGCAGCCTGAGGAGCACTTATGACTTTTTCTCTCAGTTCGTTTTTCCAGGCTCTGTAGCCTGAATCATTAATGCCAGCAGAGAAAAAACTTGAGAGGGTTGAAAATAAAAGCTTCCAGCTCACTTTTACTACTTGACACAACAACCTTTCTCAAACGTATCGGCTCATGTCTGCAGCTGTCAGGAGGATAAGTGTCTCAGGAACATGACAGAAAGGTTTCAGTCTCTCTGCCCATAAAACTTAGCCAGCTGCTGTTCAAGACAAACTTAAATGGTCTAAATATTAGCGGGAGTCTGGTGTACCTGGATGCGGGCGGACAGCAGCAGGAGCTGCAGGCAGACGGCAGCGGGGAGGAGGACGGAGCTCCGGGTAAGGGTCATGCTGGAGGCGGCAGCTGCCTGGCGGCTCTCGGGGCTCAGTGATAGTCGGCGCGACCCTCCGCTCCGGGTGTAGGCTCCTCCGGATGGGACATGCACGGGCGGAGACAGCGCTGCAGCTTCGCTTCTTAAAAAGATCTCCACAAAGTCCCGACAGCGCAGATCCGTCCTGCAGGGAAACCTTTTGTCTGCTATTGTCCTGTCCTTTATTACCTCTCCCGGGGAACACCGCGTGCACAGAGCGCGAGCAGCACTTTGGTCGGACCCGGAGGAGGCTGGGTAATATCAACCAGCAACAGGGCGTGGCCTTGCTACAAACCCCGCCCACTGCTGACTATTAATGAGCAGCGGTTTGTTTACGGTCGGTTCACATGGAGGTGCAGAAGTGCCTTCACACATGGAGGCTAAAACCCCAAAACTGACATGAGAGGAGTTTAACGTCTGAGTGATAATTGTAGAAACAGGAGAAGAAGAAAGTAAAGTCCTGCTGGCGGCTACTGTTTAAATTATTATTTAAATTCTGCACTTATTTCTGATATTTTCTGGAGTTTTGTTGTAGTCATGCTGCAAAAGTACGGCGGCTCAGAAACGCCAAAAACAAAACATTTCATTTGGACCAAAACTTTTTCATTCAAAGTACAAAATTCATAATATACAAAACTCTGTAGTCCCGAAAGATGAGGATGTATTTTTACAAATTAACTCTGCACACATCTTTTTTCTTATATATCTATACCAAGTTTTTGTTGTTGTTTGTTGTTTTCGAGACCTCAAATTAATTATATCATATGTCAGGAAAACAAATTTTCCTTTTCTTGAGATCTTGAGAAAATGATCCCGTTATCTCGAGAAAACAACATTTGTCATTTTGAGAAAACAAACTAAATTAACTTGTTTTCACAGGAAAACCGAATAAATAAAATGTATGAATGTTTGGCCTCTTAGGGCTTCGGTACTTTTCTTATAATGTGTGTTATGTTCTGGGTTGATGTACATTAGGAAAATAAAATCATAAATTAGATAATATTGTGCAAACCGAACATCTTTCAGACTTAGGGGAATAAAAGGAAAATCAAAACTACATATTCAAAAGAAATTAAACCGTGAGCATATGTAAAAAGATTTTTCTTTTGTGCTTATTTGTCAAAAACTGTATTTTTGTAGTAGTTTGTTTGGTTAATTGGTTTATTTTGTGTTAAGTTAATAATTCTCGAAAGATCACCTGTGTTGTCGTTTCCCATTAAAACCTCTCTGTCTACACTTCATGGTCAAAAAGAAAAAGAAAAAAGGAACTTTTCCCAGAGCTGTGCTTTTATTTTGAAAGTGAACAACTTTCAAAATAAAAGCCCTCTGCAGTGTTACAAGTATAGACTGTATATAACAAATGGACGTAGTCATGGTGACGTCACGTGTAGGTTTGTGGACCGCCGTTTTGAAGCCTCGAGTTTGGCCGATAGGGCGCCGCCATGTCAAGTTTTTGCAACCAGGAAGTGA